>CM070730.1:11594244-11777880 GCA_036346275.1 Otatea glauca | reverse complement strand
TTTTCCATAACGAACTTCCACCTTAGGCCTTGCGCTAGAGCATTTAGTTGAGCGACATCGCTTGAGTATCCCGCTTTAGCGTGTCGGCACTAGCCGTCTGCAAGTATTGCTACGGATATCGCTCGTAGTCAGACATTTTACAAGGTTGAAGCTGCCCGTCTTTTGCACTTTGCCATACTCAAGAAAAACTTTTGCGCGTCAAGATCAACTTTAGTCTTCTTACATGATGGCACCTTTTAAAGTGAGATGTTACACGGTAGCTTACATGCTTTTCAGTTCTTCCTCCTCAGTCATGTCGGTGATAGTTTCTTTGTGGTTGTCACGGGTTCACAGATGGTTGAGATTTCTTCGAGGATGGTGCCGATCGCCGAGATGTTCTTGGTGTTCGATTCTTTTCGATTTTGGCGAGAGTCGGGCTTTTTCGGTTGGTGCCGTGGAGGAGTTGGACTTTTTCGGTTGGCGAGAAGGCGGAGGTCTCTCGTGTGGAGAGTGCGGTTGATTATCATCGTCGTCGCCCTCATCGTCCGAGCCAAACTTAATCAAGCTCTTGCGCCACGAGAAGCCATGCACGCTTTCTCCTAGCTTTTTGTTCCCATCCTCTTGAGGATCTCTACCTCCATTTTTGGTATTGGCGGATGACACCGCCCACTTCGACCTGGCGAATCCCTGCGTATCGGGCGACATTGCAAAACTGTGACTCTGGCATGGCTAAGCCCGCCTCGGCCACCTTTATGGTAATGCCATGTGCGACCAAATGTAGCTTTATGCGGTGTCGGTTCTTTGATGTCATCCACGAGAAAATGCGTCCATGCTCTTCGAATCTGTGGGCGCAAATGCTGCCTACGAGCACCGGACCGATGAGCTCGGGCTTTCACCGGTGGCGGTCGTGAGCTGAGAGCTTTCTGTACGGCTTGCTCCACAGCCTTATCTAGTTCCGCTCTTTGTTCCTCTAGCGCTCTCGCGATAGCATCTTTTATCTGACATTCCAGTTGATCTTCTCTTAATCTCTTTGAACGTTTGTACATCCATGCGCTCGCAGGGAAGGCTTCTTTCCACGTGACCAAACCAACTCCTGCAGTGCGACCTCGATGCTCCTTGTTACCTGGGGCTATGGTTAGCTCGTCATTCTCCTTCGTGGCGCGAAAGATCCTTGGGAAGAGCGCATGTGAGCATCTGCGGATTCTGCGCACATTTCACGCTCTCTATCGCCACGAAGCTTAAGCTGCCATCATCGGAGATAGAAGCACCCCTCCCAAGCAACCATTGCTTCGATCGTTCAGCAAGCGCGCGTTGCAGAATTATACCCTTGCGGGTTATTTCTTCTTGGACCGATCCCATGCTTGTATTTTCTTCACGTACCCTCCTGTTCCTAGTTTGTGAGGGTGAATATTCTTATCCGCGTTTGCTTTGTTCCTTTGACTTACTATGAGAGCTTCTTGGACCTCTTATACGCCACAAATTCATCCTAATTCCCTTAACTTTGGAGTGCGTGTCAAAATTCTCGTTTCATTCTTTTCACATAATTCTTGTTTAGTCTTTGTCTTGAGATTCTTCCACGCAGGCACATGATGCTGAGTGCTTGTTTCTTTGCAACCAGCTCGGTCCCTTGGGGGAACTGGAAAACTTGTTTCAACTTGTCCCATAATGAGTTCTTTAGGTAATTGGGTACCACCCATGGGTCACCTCATGGCCAATCCATGATCTATAGGCGATGGGCACATCATCTCTAGCAAGAACCCCGCAGCTGTCCCTGTCGCCCCAATGATGACTCGGTATAGCGAGTTCCCGATTGCCGATAGCTCCACTATGTTAAAAATTCCCTTAGGCATCTTGTTCGGACCACGACTTGCGTGCTGCCTTCGTTGATCAGACGTCTGAGCCTACAAATTGATCTTCTAAAATATTAGTCGTCTGGGCCTACCATGTTTTGGGAACCACAGTGTACTAAAACTTTACCTCGCTTACGTTAGTAATGTCAGGTTAGTCCATGGCTGGATCCTGCAAGTTCAGATAGGACGTTGGGCTATTATACGGGCCACCCCTTCCTCCTTCGTCCATATTTGAGGGCCCAACTCCCTCCGGCACTTGTCCTTCGTCGGAGGCCATTCCTAGCAAGTTTGTCGAAAATTTCCAATTAACAAGGTCATTTTTGAAAGACACATACAAATGAAGATTGACATTAAAGTTAATCCGTGAAAGGATGTTTACATATTCGGGATACATACACATATACATCTTTACATTAATATTTTAGAGAACTACTTGAAATGGCATGAAGCGGGATGTCACTGATTTTGTTAAGCCGTTGAGATGTCAATTGGCAAAAGTGAAAGAGCAAAACCGGCGAGGGCTATTACAACCACTTCAAAGATTCGAAACAAAGATGGCAACATGTAACCATGGACTTCATTGAGAGCTTGCCACTATCGGAAGGTTGTAATGTTATCATGGTGGTGGTGGATCGATTTTCAAAATATGCACATTTTATATCCCTCCGACATCCCTTCACCGCTTTGAGTGTTGCAAAGCTATTTTTGGAGCATATTGTTAAATTACATGGAGTACCAACATCCATCACCTCGATAGAATAGGATCTTTACGCTTGTTCGGAAAGAGTTGTTCAAAGCATTGGGCACAAAATTACAGAGACAACACATCTTATCATCACGAAGCAGAATGGTCAAAGTGAGCGGGTAAGCAGTGTTTGGAAATGTATTTGCGGTGTTCGATCCATGAGTCACCAAAAATGTGGAAACAGTGGCTTGCTCTCTTGCAATTTTGGTACAACACCAACTTTCATTCATCTCTAGGGTGTTCTCCTTTCAAAGTTTTGTATGGGGTGGAACCAAATTATGAAGCGTATGCCATGGTTAGTAACTAGCGAATCGAAGAGGTGAATGAATTCATTAGAAGCAGAAGCACATAATGAGCTAGTGAAAACGACATGGCCGTGGCGAGCGCGAGCGAATGAAGCTTCAAGCGGATAAGAAATGAGGGTGAAGGGCATGACACGGTCATTACCGGCTAAAGCACGGAGTGGCGACGGCCGGGTGATGAGGTCGCTGGCGGACGGCGGTGGTCGAGGTCCGGCGGCGACGGCGGTGAGGTCCGGCGGTGGTCGAGGCGACGTACCGAGGCGATCTTGAGGGCGACAGCGAGGCGCAGTGGCGTCAAGGTTGAAGTGGAAATGAAATGAGAGCGGCGCGGCGTTGAATTTATAGGGTTAGAGTATCGCTGCCGGTCACCACAAAAGCGGTAGTGATACTATCATCTTAGGATAATAAAGAGAACCGGCAATGATAGTTGAATTATCTTGCCGGTTCAATCTCAACCCGGCAAGACTATCCATTTTCACTCACCGTCCAATCTAAAACCGGCGATAATAATTACCTTGTCACTCGCCGATTGTATCTACACCCGTGTGAAAGTATTTATCACTTAGGTTCAAAAAAATCGGTAGTAATACTTGATTATCACTCTTGGGTTAATACTACAAACCGGTAGTGATAAATCACTTCATTGCTGGTTTAATGAGACAACCGGCAGTGATAAGCTCCGCTCAATTATGTCAAAGTTTTCAAAGGATGATTGCTTTGGGATTTTTTAAATCCTATCAATTTTTATCCAAATTTTCTGCAAATTTTTGGAGGAATACTTCAGGACATGTAATATTTGATTTAAATATTTCCCCTAAGTTTTGACAAAGTTGTAAAATTATAAAAATCCAGATTGCTCACTATTTTCATAGTTCTAATATTTCAAAATAAAAAAATTCACACAAATTCAAACAAATGCAGTAGACCAATCATCGCTTCAAAAATTCACACAAATACAAAAAAACACACAGATGAAGTTGAATTCACACAAATTGATACATATGACAAAAGAATACATTAATTGTTACATATGAGAAAATAAACATGTATTTAATTAGGACAACTAAGCTACGATTCGACCTTCGTCATGATCGCGGCGTATGTATGTAACTTCGTCCTCACTCTCTTCCATGAGACCGAGGTCAACGTCCTTCCGAAGGAGGAAGCTCATCGAATTGGTTGTACTCTTCCTCGTCGACAACATTCTCAACCCCGACAATCCTTCTTTTTCCTTGAATAACCACGTGGCGCTCCTTGTTAGCTGGATCGGTTACAAAAAAGATTTGTGTAACACAATTAGCAAGTACGAATGGTTCTTCTCTGTATCCGACCAGTTTTAGGTCCACGGTAGTGATACCGTACTTGTCGATGTTCATGCCCCTTGGAAGTCTTACCCATTGGCACCGAAAGAGAGTGACCTTCAAAGGTCCGTAATCAAGCTCCCAAACCTCTTTTATGAATCCGTAGTAGGTTTTCCTATCTTCGTTGCTGTCGTAGGCATCTGTACGGATACCGCTGTTTTGGTTGGTGCTCTTTTTATCTTGTGCTCTTGTATAAAAAGTAAAACCATTTATATCGTATCCTTGGAATATCCGAATTGTAGTGGACGGTCCCTGAGCCAACACTTTCAACTGAGCGCACTCTGTCTCCGTGTGCATCATGTGCCTACGCAACCAATCGCCGAAGTTATGTCTATGCTCTCTCGCGATCCAACCCTCGACTTCGTTGAGTTTGTTCGGATAG
The DNA here is from genome assembly GCA_036346275.1 of Otatea glauca. Lineage (NCBI taxonomy): Eukaryota > Viridiplantae > Streptophyta > Magnoliopsida > Poales > Poaceae > Otatea > Otatea glauca. The sequence goes on along the minus strand of CM070730.1, from coordinate 11,773,261 downwards.
CATGCTCTTGTGCATGTTGACATACGGGCCACCACAGGCGATTGTCTCAAAGCTGCGAAATATGCTTGTGTGAATGAAGCTAGATTGTTTGTACAGAGTGATTTCGCCAGTGTCCCTTTTCCTCGTAGCCTACCCTCATGTCGTGATGTAGGCACACCAATCGGTTTGAGATCCATGTAATCAACGCAGAACTCAATGACCTCCTCGGTTCCCCAACCATCGCAATGCAACCTTAGGCCGATGTCGATTCTGAACATATTTCTTTATAACCCCATGAACCTCTCAAAAGGATACATCGATGTAGAAACACGGGACCGAGAATCAGTATCTCTTTCACGATGTGAACAATGAGATGGACCATAATATCAAAAAAGATGGAGGAAACACATCTCGAGCTGCAGAGAGTGTGGACCACGTCTTCTGTAGCTTATCTAGTTTCAATGGATCGATGGCCTTACGTGAAATCGCGTTGAAGAATGAACACAACTTTACAATTGAGTCTCGGACTTTCTCTGCGAGAACACCTAATTGCAATTGGAAGCATCTGCGTCATCATCACGTGGCAATCGTGAGACTTCATGCCAATTAATTTTAAGTCTTTCATTGAGACTAGTCTCTTTATGTTGGCGAGTATCCGGACGGAACTTTCACTCCGTGCAAGCATTAAATGCACAGCTAATTTTTCTTTCTTGCTTAGAGTGTAGCGGTGCGGGAAGGTACTTTTCCCTGTATCCATGTCTCGTGATGCAGCTCCTTCTGAGTTTCATATCTTCAAGGTCCATCCGTGCTTGAGAGTATCTTTTGTTTTGCTAAGTATATCGATAAGATACCAAGCAATTTGCGTCACACACGTTCTTCTCTATGTGCATGGCGTCGATTGCGTGTCGAACTTCCAAGTCTTTCGCCAGATGAGTAGGACCCAAAATCACGATCTCTTTTTCCACAAAGGAGCCTTATCACGGGAACTCGGGATAGATGTCTTGCTGCTCCCTTTCCGTGGATAATTTTAAGATCCTTTACTGTTGCAAATATCTCTCTCGGTGTGATTCTTGAGCTAAAGCGATCTCCTTTGTCCCATCAAAAGCTTTCTTATTATTGCGGTATGGGTGATCCTTGCGGAGGAACCTACGATGCCGCATGTAAGATATTTTTGACGATTCTTGACCACCGACTAGTCAGTACCATCTAAGCCTTTGGGCGCATCCATTGAAGCCTTTTGTCGTCCGCCTGACAGTTACCAAGGCGGGGTAATCATTGATGGTTCACGAACAACAATGCGCGTAGGATAAAGTTCTCTCTTTTATACTCATCCCATACCCGTACTCCATCGTTCCACAAGATTAGAAGATCTTCAACCAATGGTTTGAGGTACACATCGATATCGTTGCCGGGTTGCACAGGCCCTTGGATCGATGAGTGGCATCATAATGTACTTCCGCTTCATACAAAGCCAAGGAGGAAGGTTGTAGACACATAGAGTTACCGCCAATTGCTATGACGATCGCTCATGTTACCAAAAGGATTCATCCCATCCGTACTCAATCAGAACCTTATATTCCTTACATCATATGCAAAGTGCTTCTTATATTTTACGCCGATGTTCCTCCATTGCACGAGTCGCGAGGTGTCCGAGCATTCCATCGTTCTTACGCTCTTCGCGTGCCATCGTAGCAATTGGGCATGCCTTTTGTTATAAACAATCGATTGAGACGGGGAATTATAGGAAAATACCACACAACCTTACGGGAGATCTCATCTTCTTACGCTTCACCCGACATCTTCATTATCGATGTCATCATCGTTGCCCTTATACCGCTTTGCTTTGCAAGCAGCACAGATCATCAAGTCCGCAAACTCATTGCGATACAACATGCAATCGTTTGGACATGCGTGTATCCTTTGTACTTCCAATCCCAGCAGTGCGGACAACCGCTTGGCACAGTGCGTACTTGTAGGCAACACGTTACCCTCGGAAGCAAATCCCCAAGAGACATAAGAGCTCGGTGAAGCTCTTATCGGACCAACCATTGCTTGCCTTCAAGCTGCGATGAGTGTAAGCACGATGCGCAATTTTTGTGCTCCTCCTTGCGGCACCGGGTACAATGGTGTCGTGGAGTCTGTACCATATGTTGGAACTTTTGAAACTCTCTTTCACTCGTGAAGTCTCCTCCCATCACGCAACATTTGATCCGGATCGTCGTCGTGGTACGCCGACAAGCGTATCTTCAAGCTGGCCGTCATACCGTTGTCTCCGTCATCTTCAATAATGTGTTGCCCTTCATGTACAATCTCATCTTCGCCGTGCTTGGTCCAACAGTATAGCCACCTTGAAACCTCTTGAAGCAAGTGTGCATGTATCGACTCTATGGTAGAAAAGCGACCGATTTTTGCGATCACGCATGGACAGCACATGTAGTCCGCTGATTCTTGACTTGCGCGCACCCACGTTTAGAAAATAACTCACACCATTAAAAACTCTACCCCACAACATGCCTGTCATACATCCACCTTCTGGTCCATCTACAATTAATTAAATCAAACATTACATACGCATATAATCGCAAATAACAAATAATTGTAAACGATTAGATTTAAAAACCTATGTAGCAATTTTGACTATATTAAAATACATCAACCTTTTTCCGTTATGTAAATATCCATGTAGCAATTTTTTAGTATTGTAAAAATGAAAATAATTGTAAATAGTTAGGATATATTTAGACTATATCAAAATATATCAATCTTTTTTCATTGCGTCAATATCCATCTTGCAATTCCTTATTATTTAAAAATTTGAAAAAAATTGTAAGTACTTAGGATATACTTTGAGTACATTAAAATATATCAATATTTTTGATTACGTAAATATCCATCTAACAAGTTTTATTATTTCAACATTTGAAAATACATGAACCTTTTTCATTATGTAAATATCCACGTCGCAATTTTTATTATTTACAAAAATACAGATCAAATTACTAACCTCGAAAAGAAGTACAATACAAATTTTAACAAATTTTTCGACAGCAGATCGTCACAATCTACAAATCGAGGAAAGACAGGCGCCTCTCGGTCTTTGCTCGATCGGTCGGGAAGCGGGGTCTCGATTATATAACGACTTATCACTGCCGGCTCTGCAGAACCGTAGTGATAAGCTCAATCTGCGTGGGAAAACATATTACGCGGGAAGATAATATCACTGCCGATTCTAGCCTCAACCCGGCAGTGAAAAGGCAAGTATCACTGCCGGTTTAAGAACGACCCGACAGTGATATATTTCTGCCGGTTGTTGTCTCAAACCGGCAGTGATATCTTACTTTTTACTGCCGGTTGGTTGCATGAACCGACAGTGATAAGTTCTCCCCCCTAACTTAACTTTCGAACCGGCAGAGATATGTTATCACTGCCGGCTCGATCCTAACCGGCAGTGATATGCCGGCAAGGATTGTCTATTCTGTAGTAGTGGTAGTACTACTACTGCACAATTATACATCCACTGGCATTGCCTCTCCTCTTAAAAGTGGTAGACATGGCGTCGTGGTCAATAAGGCCCTAAAACCCTATCTTTTCTTCGTCATCACTATGGGTCAGAGTTAAAAAAAAATAGTGATCCACTTAACATTACTGTTACACACCCATGCAGATGTATGTATACACTGAAACACCATGCACATATTCTACGTACATACCTACTACTTACGTACTCACATCTCACTAATTAAGGGCCTGTTTATTTTAGCTTTTGATTCTGGATTCTGACTTCATAAACAGAATAAAAAATAAACAGTCCGATTTTAGAATCTGATTCTCACAATCCAGTCCACCCATATACACTAGAATCCACAATCCACTTCATATGTGCTTTTGGATTCTAACTTTTGGAGAATCAGCTTCTCTACGACCACAATCCATAATCAACTTTTAGATAATCCAAAACTAAAACAAATAGGCCCTAAGTAGCTAGATCCATGAGATCTCTAGGCCGGTATTGCGTCAATGATAGCTTACTCCTAAACACCAACAGGTCAGATCAAATCAAATACACAGGCAAACAGTGGCGGGTCAAGGGAAGCTAGGGAACACCCTACCCCCGACAAAACACGAGTACCCATGAGGGCGGCGGCCGGGCCACTGGTCGAGGAGGCGCGACGGAGGGGCGAGCAGTGCCGCGCCAGGGGTGGTTCGGAGGCTCTGGCACATCCACATGGGTGGCGGGCTCAGCCAAGGGCAGCAGTAACCCGAGGTAGCCTAGGGACGGCACCTTGGCCATGGTTGGGGGTAGCGACGAGGGCGAGGCTCTCGGTCGGCAGCGTATGGCGGCCCGTATCCTCGGTGGATGGCGCCCTGGCGCGGCGTGGCCATTGAGGTAGCGTGGTAGCATGCAGACGGCAGCGACGGCCCATGGTGATGTGCTGCCTGGCTTCCATGCTTGTTGCCGCATTAGCCAAGCCGCCCAGAGCTCGCTGCCGCGCTCGACCTCACTACGCGTTGTGCCGACCTCGGCCTGCTGCTGCCTCAGTGTCGCGCCCGCTTGCACCGTGCCCGCGATGCCCCCGTCGTCGCACTGGCCAAGCCACCTCGGCCTCGCCGCGTCTGAGCTCCTCCGCCGCCCTTGCCACATCGTCGTCGGTGAGCACCCCTTAAAAATTGATCCTAGGTCCGCCACTGCGGGCAAATAATTGGCATTGGCATACTCCATCTGTTCCTCGGTACATGTCGTTTTAGCTTTTAAATTATGTTTCTAAATACATATCATTCTATAATTTCAATGCGATTTTTTATCTTTTTTTCTTCTATACCTTTCTCCTTTCACTATTTGTAATGTCATTTACTACTATAGACTAGAGTAAGATACATCATCCAAAGTATAATAAAGAGGGATAGTCTTTGTAGATATGACTTAGTGGAAATAAAATAATCTAAAATGACATCCATTGAGGGACGTAGGGCTTAAAAAAAACTCGAGATCGGCTCGGTCTAGACTCAATTCGAGCTCCAAACGAGCCTGATAAATTTATAAGTTATTTATTAAATATTACTATATATTAACTTTTATCGAATTTACTCGAGCGAGCTCAAACTCGAACATTTTTTATTGTTGAAAAATAATCCATATTAAATTATTTATTATTACCGAGCTTATTTAAGTCAAACTCATACCTACTCGAGTTTAAACAGAGCTGAGCTTGGACTCAGACCTTAACTCAAGCTTGACTCAAACCTAAACCAAACTTGAGCCTGGCCCCTGGGAGCCCAAGCTTAGGGACTAGGGAGTATATGCGTGCATGTGCTGAGTACTCGTCGAAATAACTCTCATTTCTGTGCCCTGTTGTTGCAGTTGCAGTGCATGGCAGCCATCGCCCAACTGCACTGTTGTTACTCTCTCTCTCTCTAGCTTCACTGCACTGCCTATCTCTCTAGCTGCACTGCACTGACTAACTACAACTTACATCACAGTATCACACCGCGTGCAGCTGTCAAAACTTATAAGTTATAACGGTGCATGTGGCGTGGCAGTGGGTAGTAGTATTATCTTATCTTGGTTCTATCTTCTAACTATGCATTAATACTTTGGCTTACGAAGCACTCATTGATGGAAAGATCAAATGGAGTTGATTACTCCTTTTGTTATTAAAAAAATAGGATGTTTTAGGTATCGATATAGTCTTTAATTGCAACTTTGATTATTATTTTTTATATAGATATATTCATAAAATGAAATAATATTATTATATTATAAAAATATTTTTTATGACTAATCTAATGGTACTATTTTCACATAACCAATACAAAATATCATATATTTTTCTAAAGGAGAGAGTAGTTACTGGAGGAGTAGCAGGGTTTGATGTGCAATTCTGATAAATGTAGTGGAGACGAAAGCGAGATTTAGGCCCTATTTAGGGGGCTTTAAACTAGCATCAGTTTCCAAAAAACCAATAAGACTCTCAAACAACTTAGTTTTTAAGTGGTTTTTGGCATAAACTAGAAGCCATATATAACTAGTAAAAACCAAAAGCTGAAAGGTGGGCTGGACATGCTTTGCAGCTTATTGCTGAGGGAAATTATCTATTTATCAAACAGTCTCTTATAAAATCTACAGTTACTTTTTAGTTTTGAAAACCAAAAAATAGCTTTTCAGAAAAGTTACAGCTCCTATAAATAGATCCTTACATAAAAGGTAGATTATATGTGTGCAGCTTTGCTGTAATGTTATGCTATCACAATGTACTGCAAACTCGAGGTAATAAATAATCTGTTCGGTAGTCAACTAAAAGTACGAGAAATGGAATGGCAGTAAAAAAAATCAAAACATTAATTATTATGAATTTGGTTCCACGAAGACCGTGTATATATACTACCTCTGTTCCGCAGTTTCAGTTTATTTTGTTGGTAAACGTAGTCTCGCGACATAAGTTCATTGGAAGAATCTAAGTATAGTTATCATAATATCTTCACTTAATACGCCTGATTTAATGCAGAAAAAAGATGTGTGGTTGTAGTATGTCTTTTAATATGAGTATGTATGTCATATTAGCATTAACATTTTCTTTGATTTAGTGTTTTGTTGATATGTACGTACGTACGTGGAGTTGGACTTATACTACAAGGCGAAGAGAGCATATACCTTTTGAAATCACTGATATTTTTTATTAAATGGAATATCCACGTATCGTTTTCTTTGTTAAGAAGAATATAGGAATCCGAATTCATTACAACAACTATCATGACCCAACTGCTTTAGTCCCCCATCAGCACATTTTCCTGTTTCTTCGACCTTGCCAGCATGAAAGAATGGGCTAAAAAAAACCCGGCAACAAGAGCCTAGCAGTTTCCATAAATTCTCTACAGTATCTATGTCTCTTTTCCAAGAAAACTTAATTCATCAATTAATAAAAGGAAAAAAAAAGAGAATTTCTGAATTGTATGATTCTAGTATCTGATGAGTCCAAAATAAATTAATTACAAGACCAGGTTTGTTTCATCCATCCACACTATATATGCACAGTGACAACAGGCCCCAGCTGCAGCACTGCACTTAATTCATGCCCACCAACATCCACCTGCCATCTTCATTGCAATTGAGGCCCTGCTTGGGCTGCATTGCATTTGTATTTGCATGGGATCCCCTACTGGTGAATCCATGCACGCATCCCCTACTGGTGACCGGTGAGAGGGAAAAAAAAAACCACTTGCCAATTGCCATGCTTCTTCTTCCCACTGGTATAGTGCAGGAGTAGATTAGGTCACAACCCCTACCTGCTCCTTTGGTTCACATTAAAACTACAGCCCCCACTGGGGAGCCAACCGGTTGTACCGAAAACAGACTACGTGTACCAACTCTATTTTAAAATAGGTTTGTAAAATCCTCGAATATAACCGTCGCCGACAGATATTATTCGAAGAGGCATGGCTACCGATGATTATTCGGTGATATCTTTTATAGGAGTAGTACGTTGTTAGAAAAGCATGCATTTTCGAGTTGGAATCAATCATGCAGTTCAGGGAGTTACTCCTTTAATTGTGGGGTATGTTTGGCCTTGCCCAACGTGTGCACATGTTTGATTTCACCGTAGAAAAATAGATTCTTAATTATGATTAAGAGGGTGTTAATTTCAACATAGGGCGTTTTATCTATATACGGGTTAATGATAAGATCAGGTTTGGCTTCTCTCTTTGAGCAGTGCTTCAATGATTTCCCTTCTAATACAAGTTGCACAAATCTTGAAGCAAACGAAAAGGTAAGTAATCACCATCTATCTTTTATTCATGCTTTAATATTTGTGCAACGGTAAAAATAAAAAGAATAGAAGCATACCTCTCTCTTTTGATCAGAGATGCCCATTGTGAATTTGCTCCTGAGACAAGTATGAAATGTGCCAACCGGTTTAAATGTACCTCTTACCTTGCACAGTACTCCTACTAAAGATCATCCGTATGTTTCGGGAGGATGCAAGCCCGTTACCATTTAAGGCAGTACCACCCTTTTTCACATTTTGCTACAGGTTTCACTCTGCCCACGACTTTCACTAAAAAGGTTTTGTAGAAGGCATGCACTACCTTTTCTTTCCTATTTCCTAATGCATGGATACAACGAGAGTCTTTCTTACGTAACTTTGGCCTTCGTGCCTACATTTAAACGGAAGCTAAACCCCTTCCAAATAGGCCCGGAACACGCTACAAATTAAATCCATTTTTCTGGAAGGTTATCACGGTAATACGTATATATACCACTAATAACTTAATTAGCCTCTTCCAGAAACCATAAACCCATGCATGGTTCTCGGTCCGTGTTGTGCAGAAAGAAATCCTCAACAACAACAAAAATGTGTGCAGAAAGAAACTAAACCTTGTGTGCATGCATGATAGATACTGAGCAGTTTGGCACCCTGGGCCTGGATGCATGCACTGCATGGTCTCTCCTAGCTATCTCCTCCTGGGCATGCTAGCTCACACCAAAGAGCTAGCTAGCCACTGCCTGCAAGGCCTCTTCATCTGCATCGCATGGATGCATGCATGCTATTGCTGCCCCGGCCTCTCTTTTGCTTGACCCTAGGTCAAACCCTGCACCCTTCATAACTTGCTCTCCTCCTCTCTAACTACTCCTCCATTAACTCCCTCGCATCCACCTCCCCTTCCCTTCCCTTGTCGCTCATAAAACTCGCCACCCCAAACACGCACACAACGCCGCAACCGAAGCAAGCGAGCAACGTACCAGCAAGAAACAGCACACTTCTCGCATGGTGCCTGCGAGCGTACGTCGTACGTAGCTGCGGGGGAGCTAGGAGAGCCACCCTTCTTGGCAAGAAACGCGAAACCTCCTGCCTTGCTTGGCCTGCCCTGCTGGGAGCGAGGGATCGAGGTTGTGGGGGTGGGGCGATGAAGAAGCAGGGAGGGGTGGCGGTGGCGCAGGTGAAGGCGGAACTGGAGGACGGGGGAAAGGCGGCGGGGGCGGGGGCAGCGGCGGTGGCGGCGCTGAGCCCGCTGAGCGAGACGCTGTGGCGGGAGAAGGCGGCGGCGGAGTTCCTCGGGGACGTGTCGGCGCGGCTGGCGTGGCGGGAGCTCACCGTCACCGTGGCACTCGGCAGCGGCGACACGCAGACCGTGCTCGAGGGCCTCACGGGCCACGCCGAGCCGGGCACCATCACCGCGCTCATGGGGCCCTCCGGCTCCGGCAAGTCCACGCTGCTCGACGCCCTCGCCGGGCGCCTCGCCGCTAACGCTTTCCTCTCCGGGACCATCCTCCTTAACGGCCGCAAGGCCAACCTCTCCTTCGGTGCCGCGGTACGTAAGCGTTCCTGAGCTCGTCGCGGTCCTTGTCAATGCATGTATTAAGCGTATTATCATTAGTCCTCTCTCAAGGCTAATTAACTCTGCTTACTAGAACACAAGAGGCAGTAGCACTGGCATATATGCTCTAGTCTTTTAGTTTTAAAAATATTTGTGCATTAATTTCACACCTTAAAATTGTACATTTTGAAGTATTTTCTGAAGAGAGAGCCAACTCTATTGCATATCTCGATGAAAATTGTAAAAATAAAATTTGCAACATGTTTTTTTTCCTTATAAAGAAGGTTCTTTGTGTATTTTTCAAAAAGAAAGATCTTTGTGTAATTAAGCATGTGTGTTAATTCCTTGATTTTTTAGTGGATTTGGGCATACAACAAAGTACCATCTAGCTAGCTAGCCATTATCTACTATCTTATTTTTGTTGCATCCATTCCTTGTTTGTGTCTGTTCCCATTGGCCATCATGAATTGTGTTGGATCTTTCTGCATCACCTGAACAAACCATATTCCCAAGGAGAAAGAAAGGGGCCATTTGTCACGTGCCAGGTTCTGAAGCCTTGCTGCCTTTTGGCTTGTGCTTGTATAGTTGCATCTGGCCATTTAAGCAGATGCTATGCCATTTTGGAGGTTATTCTCTCCTTAACTGTACTTAATCTGCTCCTGTTGGAGATAGATTAGCTGTTTCTGGTCAAGATTGGGAGATCTGCCTGAATTACTTCCTGCCTTTTTTGGATTGGTCATTTTTATTTGGGTATGTGTTTGGTGATGGATTTAACACTCATCTATACTCCTTTATAATGCACCTAAGCAATTTTTCCTACGTCTACCCTAAATAATGCACCTCATTAGAAATGATCTAATGTTCGTGCACCCAGCAAAACGTCCTCAGAAACTTGCATTCATCAAAATGAACGTCTCAGATCTTTCCTCAGTTTTACTCACCCACATCCGATGGCCATTATTTAGTGTGTCTAATCATCCCTGTGACCCACAACAGACCTCCCCCACCTACATATTTGAAAGGAGAGCGAATCAAACAAGGAAATAAATAAGGAGGATCCGCATGCAAGGAAACCAGACTTGAAATTTTTACTGGCCAAAATTGTACGTACTACATATTTGGAAGGAGGGTGAATCAAACAAGGACCAGTGCCGAACCGCAACCGTGACTCCTCCCCCGCAGGCGCCGGTGTCGGCGATCTCGCCGCACCAGTGCCGACCCACTGTGACCGGCCGGCCACCTCTGGCCTTCCCTCCCCCTTGCACTGGCCAAGCCTAGACAGCACGTTGTGCTCTCTGTAGAAGCTGCAAAAAAAATAATCTAAAATCAGAAAATTCTTTTTTATTTCTCTTTCTTGATTTAAAATCTTTTGGGAGCCCGTTTTCGCCCATTCGACCTCCATTTAGTTCCGTTTTTCTTTCTAAATTCATTTAAAATTCTAAATTTCTCTTTTATTATTAAGTGTTGTATTCATACTTATCTTCTCATTTAATTGATAAGCGGGTGTATCATTGTTGTAGTGTTAGCACAGGCACTGTACTAGTTGGTTGGTAAGGAAACAAGGAACACTCTTCTTCTCCCTGAAAAGTGGATTGGGAATCTGCTAGTTGGGTTGTGGTTCACCAGTTTTTTCTGGGGTGTGCTCATAAAAAACTCATGATCTCTTGAGAAGCCAGATTTTTTTTTTTGTAAATTCAGTGTGTGTTTCCATGTTATCTGAAATCATTTGTTTACATGCGTGTTTTTTTTTTAAAATTTGAGTCCAAAGGAAGGTTGTTGCCGATATTTGATTTGATGACTTGTGCTTCATTGGTTTCTGTTGGAACTGCCACTGTCTTATAGTACGTAGGCTATCTTCTGTACCAACCAGTAACTAGCTAGTATTGAGGAAAATGTTGTGTAAATAAATTGTAGGTTAGCTTCTTTACCAACCAATAACTAGCTAGTATTGATGATATTGTGACAATTTCTTCGTAAAAAATAGATGATCTAGGAGGAATGGATTTCAATTTGGTTATCCATGATCGGTTTGGGACGCATTTATTTGCTCATTTCATCTATTATCATAACTAGCAGACTTACCCGCTCAAACTGTGCGCCTAGGTATTATGATACAATTGTCTTTGATATACAACTTTACTTCTAATGATTGAAATACAATTGTATTTGTTATATAACTTTGATATACAACTCTACTTTCAATAATTGAAATACAATTATATGATACAATTGTCTTTGATATACAACTCTACTTCTAATGATTGAAATACAATTTTATTTGTTATATAACTTTGATATACAACTCTACTTCCAATGATTAAAATACACTTGTATTTGTTATATAACTTTGATATATAACTCTACTTTCAATGATTGAAATACAATTGTATTTGGTATATCTGATTAATCTGCACTGTTATAATCTGGCCTCATCAAAATAAGTGGTGGAGATCATTCTCTTTTTTCTTCCGATTAATGTGAGAATTTTTAGAATTTAGGATTATTGTGGAATTTTCTTACCCTTAAAATGAAAGAGGTGCCTTGAATATCACCGGTTGTTTTTATATATATAGATATCATGATCACGAAACAAATTCTCATCTTGATACTGAAAGTGACAATCACAATGTGTAATTCCAGGCCTATGTGACGCAAGATGACAACTTGATCGGCACACTGACGGTGAGGGAGACGATCTCATACTCGGCGCGCCTTCGCCTCCCCGACAACATGCCCAGGGAGGAGAAGCGTGCCCTGGTTGAGGGCACGATCGTCGAGATGGGGCTGCAGGACTGCGCCGACACGGTCGTCGGCAACTGGCACCTGAGGGGGATCAGTGGTGGTGAGAAGAGGAGGGTCAGCATTGCCCTGGAGATACTGATGAGGCCTAGGCTGCTTTTCCTGGATGAACCCACCAGTGGTCTTGATAGGTATATATTGCGTATCATGTCTCGTTCACCACTTCAGTCTTCCTCTTTTAGTTCGGTTGTTTGCAATTCATTTCTTGCATTACTAGATCAAGGGGAATGTTAGTTCACCTGCCTTACTCATGCAAGTACGAGAATAATCTAGCTGAAATCTGAATATCTGGTGTATACAGCTTGTACTTTGCTGGTTCATCATGTAGTATTCAAGTCATTATATGATGTAGCATTCAGAAGAAGTTGACTTACCTTTGTTGTCGTGTTATTGTAAGGGTTCCAGTAGTCATCATGTGTCCAAGTAACTGATGTGCCACACAACCGTGCAGTGCTTCAGCATTCTTCGTGACGCAGACGCTGCGTGGGCTGGCAAGGGATGGCCGGACCGTCATCGCATCGGTCCATCAGCCGAGCAGCGAGGTCTTCGAGCTTTTCGATCGTCTGTATCTTCTTTCAGGGGGCAAAACAGTTTACTTTGGGCAGGCCTCTGAGGCTTGTGAGGTAGTATATCTGAATTTGGACATCTCGTTAGCTGTGTTTCTTCTAAGCCAATGGGACATCTGAATCCTCTATTGTCCTGTGCATTTTGCAGTTCTTTGCCCATGCTGGCTTCCCATGCCCGGCGATGCGCAATCCATCGGATCATTTCCTCAGATGCATAAACGCAGACTTCGACAAGGTCAAGGCCACTCTGAAAGGATCAATGAAGACGAGAGTAAGTTTCAGAATTCAGTCAGTCCCCTGGTATTTACTGTAACTTATTAGTAGATGTCTTGACTTAAATTTTGCTCTCTTTTGCTATACATAGTTTGAAAGGCATGACGATCCGCTAGAGCGAATCACAACTTCGGAGGCAATCAGAAGGCTGATCAGCTACTACCAGCACTCTCAGTACTACTTCACTGCGCGGCAGAAAGTCGATGAGATGGCACGAGTTGTAAGTACCTGATTTCTTCAGCAATTTCTGACAATTCAACCTCATCTAGACCATTGCAATGGAACTAAGATGATTCACGCGGTTTGCCATTGCAGAAAGGAACAGTTCTGGATTCAGGAGGAAGCCAAGCTAGCTTTGGAATGCAAGCTTTCACGCTCACTAAGCGATCGTTCGTTAACATGTCGAGGGACTTTGGGTACTACTGGCTGAGGCTTGTCATTTACATTGTTGTGACCGTCTGCATTGGGACTATCTACCTGAATGTTGGCACTCGATACAGCTCCATTCTGGTAAAATTTCTTTGTGTCAGTTGATGCTGACATATCTCTTAAGATAGAATTTAGGCCCTGAAAGTGTCTAGTTGTCCTGAACTGAATACTTGATGTTAAGCTTGATGATCTGACAAAACTGTGAAAACTATTAGGCAAGGGGTGCGTGCGCTTCTTTCGTCTTTGGCTTCGTCACATTCATGTCGATTGGAGGATTCCCATCTTTTGTGGAAGACATGAAGGTTTGTGGAACCACTGAAGCATCAAATCAGATCAAAGAAGTTCTTCAGATTCTAACTTTGCTCGCTGATTTTTTTCAGGTGTTCCAAAGGGAGAGGCTCAACGGGCACTACGGTGTGCTGGCATTTGTCATCAGCAACACGCTCTCGGCGATGCCGTTCTTGATCTTAATAACCTTCATATCAGGGACGCTGTGCTACTTTATGGTGCGCCTCCATCCGGGCTTCACGCATTACCTCTTCTTCGTCCTGTGCCTCTACGCCAGCGTCACCGTCGTCGAGAGTTTGATGATGGCCATTGCCAGTGTCATCCCCAACTTCCTAATGGGCATCATCATCGGGGCTGGGATTCAGGTAACATCCCAACCACTTGATTCCATCTATCATCTGTCAGATACTGTTTGAAACACGTAATGCATCCAAACTTCTGGGATTAGTTTCGACGCTGTGCATGTAACTGCAAATCACAATGCCGATGTTTTATATATTCTCTTCTGACGAAGACACACAACATTTACTGAGAAACAATTGTTGGAATTGCACAGGGGATATTCATGCTGGTATCAGGATACTTCAGGCTTCCACATGACATCCCTAAGCCATTCTGGAGGTACCCCATGTCATACGTCAGTTTCCACTACTGGGCATTGCAGGTAAAGCTCCCTACAGAAAGCTATCAGTGAACTCAAATCACACCGAATTCTCTACAAGAAAGAACAAAACTAACCGGAGCGTCCAACATTTCTTGATCTTGCAGGGGCAGTACCAGAATGACCTGAAGGGCCTGATCTTCGACAACCAGGACGACATGCTCCCGAAGATCCCGGGAGAGTACATCCTCGAGAACGTGTTCCAGATCGATGTGAACAGGTCCAAGTGGCTCGACCTGGCCGTGCTCTTCAGCATGATCATCATCTACCGCTTGCTCTTCTTTGCCATGATCAAGGTCAGCGAGGACGTGACGCCGTGGGTGCGCGGCTACATCGCGAGGAGGAGGGTACAGCACAAGCGGCAGCACAGGTCGGAGCTCGCGACCCGGACGCCGTCGTTCCGCGGGTATGTCGTCCAACCGGAAAACCTATCGGCTGATCATCCATGAAACAATGGCCTGAACTGAAGAAGAGGAGGGAGGGGGGACAGAAAAGGCTAAAAACTAAACTAGAAACAGTACAATATGGATGAAGGAATGTGTGTTATAGTACTACCACTGCTTAAGCTGTCTTGTTGTATTCTTTTGATATACTGCTAAGGTGTATATCAGCAGCTGAATGCAAGATTTATTCTCCTTTATTTCAACTTGTTTTTTCTTTTTTTCACAGTAGTAGTATCCAAATTGGCACTTGTTGGTAGGATCAGAACATGGCCAGGAATATATATGATCCATAATATGTGCTCCTTCTGTGGTGAACAATCTGATCGATGGTGCCAAGAGAGATGTAGGCCTTCCTTCAGCTATTAAGATGGCATCTTGCAGCAGTGGGTTGTCAAAATAGTGCTATAATGGCAACAATGCATATGATAGCTAGGTACTGAAGATCTCTCAGGAATCTTGTCAGGGCAGCACACTGACTGTATTTAAACAGGCAAGAAAGGACATAGGATATTTATGGCCATTAAAGAGGAAACTATTTACTACTTCTTCCGTTTATTTTTTACGTATTTTAACTTTGTATAAAGATTAAGGTTGCGTTGAAATTGAGGAAGTTATAAAAAAATGACTTAGATGCACCCACTTAATTGTCTTGAAAGATGAAAGATATACTTTGTGTAGATGGTAATGAATAAATACATATGGTTGAAAGAGAATAAATAAGGGTATA
This sequence comes from Otatea glauca, assembly GCA_036346275.1. Classification (NCBI taxonomy): domain Eukaryota; kingdom Viridiplantae; phylum Streptophyta; class Magnoliopsida; order Poales; family Poaceae; genus Otatea; species Otatea glauca. Next base: position 11,757,784 of record CM070730.1, on the reverse strand, counting down.
GAAGGAAAAACCTCATTAAATCTACATGCAAGGTTTATATTTATGAACAAGACCATTCAAAAATAAGCCTTATAAAAGTGAACGGAGGGAGTATAATGATTAGTCTAAATCTTACAAGTGGCAATGGCCTATTAGAGCAAGTACAATAGCAAAGCCAACTACTGACTAATAGTAAGGTAAAAATTAGTTTGTACAATAACTGTCTCTAAAAGTTGTCTCTAGATGTTGTGCAATAAATATCTTTTCTCTCTTGTACATAAATGATCTACCTATGCTCCCGTGCAAAGCTGGCTACTAAATAAGAGCCAGCTCTCTTCTCTCTCCTCTTTTCTTACTCTTCTACATAGATCAAAACTGATATGTACAGGTTAAGAGCCAGCTGACATGGCCTTATTGTACATGCCCTTAAGAACTCCAGCAGGGAAGAGGTTCCTGTTCAATCTATGTGGACTGTTTAAGTTGCAGTCCTCAGCCTTCAGACCTGTCTAATCTAGCGAACGAATGGTTCGAATAGTTCAACAATGTTTGCAACAGTATGTTTACTACATTAAAAAAATAAGAACATTATTTTTGCTAGGGTATTCTCACGAGATCTGGGCCTCGTGTGCAATTGCTTAAGTTGCAGTTTCAACTAGGACTGCATTGAATCTCTTTCTCTTAAACAGTGTTTATCACTAACAGTAAAAGCTGTTCCGTGAGGTTTGTGTAACTGGGACAAGGGAGGAATAGGAAAGATACTGGTGTAGCTTAAGAGTGGGGGTGATAGGCTGATCCTGATCTGATCTTATCCTTAATGCATGGGTAGGTAACTTGGCAGCAGCATGAACTGATGCTTGCTGTGTGGATCACGTATAGAAGTTAATGCACTGAGCAGTAGCAATAACTTGATGCAAGCCAGCCATCGTTATCCAGTTGCTGCAGCCATTGTAATGCAACACTGCAATTGACACAGGAATTCAGGCTCAGCCAGTTTGATGGAAGCATGGAAATCTATGATATCTTTTGTGAACTGTGTGCAGGAAATATCTTGGCAAGTAGATATTTCCACCATGACTGAGCGAATCCAAGAAGCTAATTAAGTGAAAGCCAAAGATTGGGTGCTGGAACTTGGACCTTGCAGTACTTGGTTGCATTAAGAAGGAAGGCAGGTGAGGGGAGGGGAGGCTCCCTTCCCAGCACGGCATTCTGGAATTCAATTTGCAGCCGTGCTTTTTGTGTTTGCGCACGACATATTATGCTGATTCGCTCGACATAAAGCATCTATGGTTGGTACGCAATTACACCCCTTACTGGTAGAGAGTAAATCATGTCATCTCAGCCAACTGAATTGCAAGTAATGGAGTGTCTGTGAATTGTCAGAAACGGAGCATAAAAGTGAGAAAATGCAATTTGTACTTGTTATATTAGGTTGCCCGTTTGTTCAGGTTCACAGTATCGAATTTTAATTTTTTCACCCGTCAAAAATCGGTAAAAACAGATGGAAAATTGGTACAAATCGAATGGGTTCGCAGTCATTTTTTTTTAAATTGGCAGTCAAAAAGCGGAGGGAAAAAAAATCGAAAATCGACCGATTTTACCGATTTTTGAGGAATTTTCGACCGGTTTTTCGTTGAAAATCGACAAACTAAGTGACATCACTTTCCTCACCGATTTCCGACTGATTTTTTACCGGTTTTATTGGATTTTCAGCACACTTAAGCAAAATTGGTAAAAATTCAAGGAGAATTGGAAAAAAAACTGAATAAATTTCAATTAATCTATAAAACAACTTAGAGAAATTTTAACAAATTTTTTAATTCAGTTAGTACTTCTGGAAAATATAAAACAATAATTAATGAAAATAAACAGAGACACTGTCATATTTTTATTAAAAATTTACAAGTTTTATCATGCTCTGAAATTTTAATGGTATCATAAAGAGTTCCCGAGGATCATGTAGTAAAATTTACATAAATATTATACTTAATTTAGTGCCCATAGAAAATAAAAAACAGAAGAGCATATACAAAGACAGCAGCACTTTCAGAATTGTTTTTAAAAAATACATAGGTCTGATCATCATCTGAAACTTTTACAGAATAATTAGCATTACCTCAGTACCTCACACAAAAAATTTAAAGAAATATTAGACTTCATTAAGTGCCCTAGAAAATCAAAAATAGAAGAGTATATACAAAGATAGTAGTACTGTCAGAATTTTAAAAAAATATACAGGTCTGATAATCATCTAAAAATTTTAAAACATAATTAGCATTGCCTCAGGACCTCACACAAATTTTTTTTAAAAAAAATAAACACTTTTTGGTAATTTTTCTAAATTTTTTGAATTTAAATTTGAGTTGGACCGGTTTGCCGATCGGTTTCAACTCTCGAGCCGGCTCGATTCAGTCGAAAATCACGATTTTTAAGCGATTTTTATCGATTTTTGGAACCCTGATCTAGAAACTTACGCTCTTTCACAAACTTCTCGCTGAAATTTACAAAGATCAGACTGTAACCCAGACTCCAAGCAGTGCAAATTACTGTACCAATATGACATTGAAAATGAAGTGTCTACAGACTACAGCCTACAGGGAGAAAAAGAAGGAAGGTGAAGGCTGAACAGACATCATCAGATTGTTGGAGACCTGGAGGTATCCATCCATTAATTGCGTAGGAGAACTGAACAGAAAAGCCAAGTTGTTGCCATTGAATGAGCACACCGAAAGGAAAAGGCAATGGAAAGAAAAAATGGAGCTGCGTTTTGGTAAGAGACGAAAACATTCTCCACATTAACAGAAAGTTAGGTCGCAGCGCGAGCTGATTGGGGGCAGCACAACGGAACGAGGGGCGAGAGAGACGACAGGAGAAGGGAGGGGTTTCAATGGCGTCGGTGGCAGTGGTTGAAGCCTGTAATAAGGCTGGATCGTGAGATGTCCGTCGCGAGCGACAATGCAGAAGACAGCAGCGCGCAATTGGGCGATGACCTTGCTACATCTCCTTCCATCCACATGGGGTTTGTGATGTGTACGGCAGGAGGCGAAGGGATTAATTTACCATGGAATTACCGGTGTGATTATGAACCGGCGATTTCTACTTTTGTTAGTTTGATTGTTTTTAGTTCTTTTATGGTATATTAAATTTGATATAGGCCAAACATTTTTTTTTCGATTCAATGGATTAAATTAGCTATTATTTATTTATACTTACTCCGATAGTAGAATAATAGAAATACCCTTAACAAATCATTAATAGTTAGATCTGATTTATACTATCAATATAATATACCGTAAAATTTCACTTTATTTTAAGACAGTTGTCTGTGCACGAAGCACCTGATTTTTTTTTGTTTGGGATAAATCATAATTGGAATGACATCAATATCAATTTTGTTCTAATACCGGCTGAAATGTACCGCAACCATACAAAACGGCGCATAAGAGTACCCGTTCTATCGCGACCACAATTCCGCCTCTTCGGGCTAATTCTGGTTATATTATTCCGGTGCCGGTCAAAATGCAAGCAATATAGATCCGAGCCTCGCTCGGTTGGCTCGGTGTGTTAGGGTGCACGTAGTTCCTTCGGGCTCGCGGAATTGAGTGCGTATGTGAGTGTGTTTATAACTCTACTATTGTTCTTTCTCTTTTAATGAAATACCAGAGCTCCTGTTAGTTTTTATTTAATGCAAGCAATACATCATTTGAAACGTGCCACCGTCGTCGGAGAATGCGCTCAAGCTCAACTGGGAGAATGTGCTAGAGCTTAATCGTCTCGTCAGTTTGGTTTGTTCAAACGCTTATTTGGATACGTACAGATTAGGCTTAATCCCTTCAGATGGATGGATTTACCCCCAATCTTAGGATCAACACCTAAAAGTTGTGATGTATGCTGCCAATACAAACACCATATACTACTCACATGTAATTTAATCACTCCGCGGTTGAAATTTGGGGTTGGGCCTAGACCGGCCAGGCCCAAGCCCGAAAAACCTTTTTTCACGAATAATTTTTTTAAAATAGGTTGCTTCTTTTCCGAATAAAATATTATTTTATTTGAGTAGTGCTTGAAAGAGCATCTAGGCCCCTTAAGAAGTTTTGGTGATAGATGGCAACACAATTGAAGAACTAATGTCTAAATAAGAATTTGTGCAGAGTTTGAGGCAATATCATCCTAGAAAAAGTAAATTGAAGATCATAGAAGAGTTTAAAATTTGTGAAGACGGCATCAAGACTTGTTGTAAAGTTTTCTATTTTTATTTGAGTCTAAGGATAGCCGTACTATTGAGAGGGATACAATGAGAAATCACTTTTAGGATATATGTGTGCTCAAGGATGAAAATTGCATTGCATAAAAACTCTAAACACTTCTTCTTGGTCAGAATGCACACTTCCGGCCGAATGGGCCAACCCGGAGTATCCGGACTTTTGTCCGGACTCTCCGGGTTGAGACTCTCGGTTGCAACCCTGGATAGTCCGGAGTATCCGGACATTTGGTCCGGACACTCCGGGTTAATTAGTCCGGAGTCTCCGGGTTAGCTGCCTCGGTATGTTCTAAATCTTCCCAATCCGGAGTCTCCGGGTTGTAAGTCCGGAGTCTCCGAGTTGAGCGCAGCTCACCCCCAACGGCTGGATTTTGGAGCACCTATATAAGCCATCACTCTCCACCTGGGTGCTCCATTTGTTTTTTGCTTGCTCATTCAAAAACACTCATTATCTCTCTTAAGCCCAAATCCCCTTTTTCCATTTGAAGCTTTTGATAGATTTGACTCTTTTGGGAGAAAGGAGTGGATTTGAGTAACTAGTTCTTGCATCTTTCATTCTTGAGCACAAGTTTCATCCTTGTCGGTGTTTCGAGCACCGGCAAGTAAATTTGTAAGTCTAAGGGGCCGCGCGTTCCCACTCCCTGAATGGTTAGACTGGAAGCCCAAGATGTATATTGGTTCGGGCCGAATGTCCCTACTCCATTCGTGTGGTGGTATTATATTGCCTTTAGGCGGATGGTTACACAATGTTTACAAGAGCGAGCTAAGAGCCTTAGCGCAAGAATCTTGGTTGCTTGTGCGTGTGTGTCCTCCTTTCCCCGGGGTTCCCGCCTCTTTTATAAAGAGGAAGGGCATGTTACATCGAGAGTAGGGAAGGCGAGGTGACCGGCGCTTTGAGCTTTGGTCCTTCGTTTCGTCGACCGGTCACCGCTTGTCTTGCCCACTGGGTCGGTAGCCTTGTTGGGCGAGCGGTTAATTGCCGTTGGGAAATGGCGACCGCCTTCTGTGAGCCTGACGAGTGTTGACGTTGCTGTGTATAACGTTGGTGCTGCCTCGAGAGGGAGCGTGCTTTTGTGTCGTACGTGACCGGTCGATGGGACTGGAAGCTTGACTTCAGCAGCCATTAAACCATCTTGGGAAGGGGCCACCTGCTTTCGTACAGTCACTTCGATTGACCCCGTCCGTGGGGCACGTGGCTGTGGGCCGGTGGAGACTTCGACACGCGGCCCTTGGCGGAGGTTGCCTTGGTTCGATCGGAGTCGGGGGATCCGACCTGCTGCGGAGGTCGGGAGCCATGCTTGGTCGGAGTCGGGGGATCCGCCCCGCATTGCGAGGTCGAGCCCCGCTGGTCGGGATGCCTACCCCGATCGATCGGGAATGGGCGTCCTGTGCGGCCCTGCAGGTGCTTTGGTCGGTAGCGGGCCTGGAGCGGCCTGTTAGGCTTGAGCTATGCTTGAGGCAGCCCGCTCGTCACCCTGGGCCGTTGGGGTACCCCTGGTATGAGTATTCGTCAGTAGCCCTCGAACCCCCGAGCGAGTTCGGCAGATTCGGTTGGGGGTTGAGCTTGAATGTGAATGGCGACTGGGCCCGCTTGGTCGGTCCGTACGACTAGGTCAGCTGGTTTCCGCCAGATGTACCTCGACGCATGCGACGGCTGCCCTGGAACTCGGCCGGGGGCATTCGAACCGCCGGGGGCTTTTAATCGCTTCGTTGCGCGCGTCGCGCATGGCTTGGTGCACCTTGTCCGCTCGTCTTCTTGACTGCCTCGGGTTCTGGTGAAGGGCGCTTCGTTTTTCGGCGCTTGCATTTATTCTGGAGACGTTCGATCTCCCTCCGTTTGGGTATATAATGGCGCCGCCGCTTGTTTGAGTGATCGTCCCCCAAACCAGAGTCCTCCTTTGCAATCTTCTAAATGGCTTCGAGGCATCCACTGATCTTCAGCTTTGGTGATGACGACGAGGTAGAGGAAGAAGATCCTCTGGCCGAGCTCTGGGCTGAGCACGACCAGGCGATGGCCGAGCTCACGGAGGAAGAGGAGGCCGTGGCCCACGACATCGCCGCCGCCGACGCTGCTTGGGTCGCCCCGGCTCTTGGAGGTGAGGGCGGCCTCCGAGGCGATGGCGCAGTGCGCCGCGAGTAGCCGTCGATCGCGGTGGCACCGGCGGGATTACGCTACCGGTATTTGTTGGTCTGCGGAGGGCGCCGACGACGCCGGAATTTGTAGCCGTCGTGTGCGATCGCGACCGATGCAAAGATTGATGCTCAAGATATGATACTTGGTACAGAAATAGCTCCGCCATATCTTGTAGCCTTGCGTAGTGTTTGAGCCTGCCGGGCACCTCATGTAACATGGTGTAAAGTTTGAGCCTGTTGGCCTATAATGAAATCTCCTTTTTCCTTATGACTGTCTTTGCAATGAACTTGTTTCGATTATTTCCCGACTTGGCCCTCGAGAATCGGTAATCGGCAGGTGATTGCTTCTTTCTGGGTGCGAGCAGTCGGGCGTGCGAACTCTTTGTGAGGTTCGGGTGTCCGAGTGCTCGTTTAGCGTCGTAGCTAGACCGTGCCTTGGTCGGCAGGGACGACCGTATGCCTCTTCGCGAGGTTCGGGTGTTCGAGTGCTCGTTTAGCGTCGTAGCTAGACCGTGCCTTGGTCGGTAGGGACGACCGGATGCCTCTTCGCGAGGTTCGGGTGTCCGAGTGCTCGTTTAACATCGTAGCTAGACCGTGCCTTGGTCGGCAGGGACGACCGGATGCCTCTTCGTGAGGTTCGGGTGTCCGAGTGCTCGTTTAACGTCGTAGCTAGGCCGTGCCTTGGTCGGCAAGGACGACCGGATGCCTCTTCGTGAGGTTCGGATGTCCGAGTGCTCGTTTAACGTCGTAGCTAGACCGTGCCTTGGTCGGCAGGGACGACCGGATGCCTCTTCGTGAGGTTCGGGTGTCCGAGTGCTCGTTTAACGTCGTAGCTAGACCGTGCCTTGGTCGGCAGGGATGACCGGATGCCTCTTCGTGAGGTTCGGGTGTCCGAGTGCTCGTTTAACGTCGTAGCTGGACGTGGCTCGTTTCACGTCGTAGCTGGACGTGGGGCATCCATCCCGAGTCCTCGTCCGGCGAGGGTAGCTGCGAGAGGAGTGGCCGCCGTCTATCCCACACGTGTACCCCGTCCGCAGGTGTGGGACCTGGAGGGGGTGAGCGACGCGCGTTTACCCGCGTTGGTTTGAACGCCGTGCTCGTGGAGCTAATAACAGGTAGTCCGAGTGGGTCCTGGGAGGTCCCGCCCAAGGGGCACCCTTCCGAGCGGACGGTCCCAGAGTAGGGTGTCCTAGCCCTGCCGTGGGGCGATCCATAAGAAACCTTTCTTTACTCGATCCCGTATCGGACCCTGGGTCGTTCGCCGACCCAGGGCACAGCTGGCTGTCGCCCATCGATGAGCTCCCGGGAGAGTGTGAAGTATGGTCTCGGACACGAGTAGAGGCGATTGGGTCGTCAGCCGACCCAACGTGGGGATCACTGGGGACTCGCCTCATACCCGTCCTTTGCTCGATTTTTCGGGCGGCCTTATGTCCATCCGTGGAATAGGCCTTTAGAACCCATAGCTCTCATTGGCCTCCCTAGCGCGAGCCGCCGAGCTCTCGCCGTTGGGGGCCGCCGCCCAATGAGCTCTCGACGTGCCCTCGGCAACCGCCCCGCCTAAAGGCGGAGACCGAGAGGTCACAGGACGCACTACTCGAGGCGGTGTCTTTACGGCTTTCGCAGCCTGTTAGGATTAAAACGCAGGGAGAAATTGGAAATCGGGAGTTACCAGGCTCCCGGCGCGGCAGACGAGGGTGTACGCGACGCTTCGCTCGAGGGGGTGCTTGTTCGGTCGGCGCCCGGTCGTCCTCTATAAATACATCGTCGGGACGTTCTCGGGCAGTCACGCGCTCTTGCCTTCCTCATTTTCCAGCCCTTTGCCTAAGACAAGAAAAAGCAAAAAAGAGCCTTCTCCCTTCCTCACCTTTCCGCCGTCTTTTCGCGAGGATGTCGTGGCCGGAGTGCTCGCCTGTGCCACCGTGCGCTCGGGTTGGTGAAGAAAGGCTTCCTCCTTGCGTAGGATCTCTCTCACTGGAGGGTGCCGACGGGGGCCGCCGCCCCTTCACCGGGGGACGACGAGGTCGTAGTGGCTGCCTCGTTCTTCGAGCGCGGCTTCGGCCTGCCGCTGCACCCGTTCGTCCGAGGGCTGCTCTTCCACTACAAGGTAGAGGTACACCATCTCAACCCCAACGGGGTCCTCCACATCGCCATTTTCATCACGCTTTGTGAGGCCTTCTTGGGGATCGAGCCGCACTGGGCGCTGTGGAGGTATTTTTTCCAAGCAAGGCTCTGGAAGGTCAAGCCAGCGGATGCTACGGCGCCCATCGGTGGCCTGGCCCTCCAGCATCGGGCCGGTCGGAGCTCAGAGTACCTCGACGTCAAGCTACCGTCGTCCAACAAGGGATGGCGTTCTGAGTGGTTTTACGTTCGGAACGTCGGAGACAGCGCCCCACCGTTCACCGGCAAGCTTCCTGTGGTGGGGGAAGAATGGAACTGGGGTGCTGACAAGAAAGAGAAGAAGAAGGTGGCCCTGATCGTGGAGCAGGTCAGGGCTCTAAGGGAGCAGAGGCTCACCGGGGACGTCGTCGTGCGTGCCTTCATGGGGATGCACGTGCAACCCCTCATGCACAGGCCGCACCCCTTGTTCCGGTATGAGGGGGCGTCCGACAAGATGAGGATGGCGGAGCCCGAGCTCGCCGCGACCGAGGTCGAAGCCCGGGTGGCCGCCGTTACGGGCGAAAGCGCTACTGAGGCTGCGGGCGGCCACCCGGAGCCATTCTTGACAGCCCACCCCCCAAATCTGGTAGGTTGGGCGGACTTCTTCTCGCCTCTCTCTTCCCTTTGCCTTTGGCGCCCGGTCTGACCGGTGTTTTCGCATCTTCTAGGGGCTCTCGGGAATGGTCTCCCGGGCGTTGCTCCCGGGGGAGAAGGCGTCGAGGGCAGCGGCCCGTGCGGAGGCCGCACAGCTTGACTCCTCCCGCAAGAAGCGGAAGGAGGAGGAGAGGAAGAAGAAGAAGAAGAAGGAGCGCACGACGAGGGCCGCGCGTGGTGAGTACGTGTCTGAGACCACCGCTGCGGGGGCGACCTCCACCGACAGCAGCGGGGGCAGCCCCGGTTACCCATACCGTGGGTTCTTCTCCGACTCGTCGACCGGAGGTGGCCCGAGCGGGGGCCCAACGGAGGGCGACTGCGTAGGCACCGCTGCCGGGGGGGCCCGGGCTGAGGGCGACCGTGCGGTCGACGTCGTCGTCGTGCCTCGATGGGCGCCCCTTGTGGAGGCGGTTTGAAGCGGCGGCGGATCTCGCCCTTGGAGGATCGGCAAAGAGGCGCGCTGCGCGCGCACCCGCCGGCTCGATAAGTACTCCTTTCCTCGCTTGAACATTGTTGCCACAAAGCGCCCGAACGGCTCCTAAGTGCTTGCGTGTGCGGCGCCTATCACGGTGTGGCGATGGCGCCGCGCGCGCGCGCCTGTGGTAACCGCGAAGGGACGGCGCCGTTCCTGCCGCCGGAAGAGTCACATGGCGGCCGGGCGCTGCAGTTGGTGCCGGAGACGTCAACTGGGTTGGCGATGGTCGTGGCGCAGGCGGTCGAGCGAAGCGCGCCGAGCGCGCTGCCGTCGGAGGGACGGGCCTCACTCGAGGCCGAGGTCGGTGAGCTACCACCGCCTCGCCAGGACGCCGCCGGGTGGCGCGATCGTCGTTCTGGGGAACCGACGACGCTACCCGCGAGCTCGGCTGGCGAGACGGCGGCGGTCGGCCGAGACGTCCACCCCATGCCTCAATGGGATGTATCGGTCGAGGCCCCCCAAGCGCGGTCGCCGAGGGATTCCCGAGGCCAATTCCACCACCCTTGCCCGTGGGGCACGGTCGGTGGCGTCCCATCCGACAGGCGCATCGAGGGCTCGTTGCGGTATGGCCCGTGAGGTCGGGACCTTGGACGGCGAGGAGAGCGAGTGGGCCGCCTCAAAGAAGGCGCCGGGACGTCGGCCGAGATGGACCAGATCCGAAAGGGTCTGGCTCTCGCTCTCGAATCCTCCGGCAGGGCGTTGGACGCGATGGTCGGGGGAGTCCGGCCGGTTAGCATGGTAAGTTGATCGGAAGCCCGGCCTCTCGTACCTTCTGATGAATTTGCGGCGAGACTGAGGGAGTGTCTGCATTTTGCAGCATCTGCGGGCTCGCTCAGAGGGCAAGGCCGAGCTCCTGGCCTTTCGGACTGGGGCGGTAGTGGGCTGTGGAGGAATGCAATCGACTACGCCCTGAGCTACGCATGGCTCAAGAGGCTTTGGCCATCAGGCGGGCGGAAGCGACGGAGACCCGCCAAGAGCTGGATCAGGCCTCGAAGGCCCTCTTCGAAGAGCGCCTGGGGGCCAAGTCTCTGAGGGCGAGGGTGGCGGAACTCGAGTACCTCTGGGCGGCTGCGGCGCCAAGGATGCGCCGCCATCTGCAGAGGGGGCGCTTAGCGCTGAGCGACCCGTCTACGAGACGAGCGGGACCGGGCGCAGAAAGACGCCGACCGAGTACGTTCTGAGCGGGAGACCGCTCGGAAGGAGCTGGCTTCCTTGAGGACCTCATACGAGGCAGTCAGGGAAGAAACCAGCAGCTTGGCGAGCTCTGCAGCCGGTAAGTGTCTCAACTCCTTGGTCAATTCTGCCAACGCGACTCATAAGGCGTGCTCATCTGGAGATGTTGTGATCCGCAGAGCTGCAGAAGAATCTGAGCGTCGCTATAGAGGCGCGGACGGACGCCCTGAAGGCTCGTGACGAGGCGGTCACGGCGCGGGGCGTGGCGCAGGCGACGCTGAAGGTAGCCGAAGGTGGTCGGGCCGAGCTGGCCGCGGAACTGGAGGCCCTTCGCAAGGCCGGCCAGCATGTCTGCGACCGGGTCCTTGGAACCGTGGCGGGCCCGAGCGCTCTCGCCCCCATGCTGGCCCGAGTGCCGGGGCGCGTTGAGAGAGCGCTGACCGTAGGTGCCGCACTTGGAGCTTCCTCTGCGCTGGTCAATACCGTCTCCCACTACGACGGTATCGACCTTGCGGTGGTGAGCAGCGGCGTCGGCTGGAACCGAACCGACGAGCGAGATCGATGAGTTCGAGCTCCAAGTTGAGCCGCACGCTCGGGAGATCGCCAGCCACATCTTGCCGCAGAGTGCCCTCCAAGAAGAATAAGTAGAAGTTAGATTCATACCCCTTTATTGTAAATACTATTGTTCGTAAATAATCTTAAACTTAGCAAGTTCTAGTATGCCTCCTGCCCTCTTTTATGTCATGGTGGGCGCTCGACCGGCCATAGCTGTAAGGACCACCGGGGTCACTTATGCGTAGGTCGGGTCGCTTCGGGAGGGGTGGAGAGGATAGGAACTTTTGACTATGCAGCAGTTACACGCACTTGTGAGGGATAGGAATGCTCCCAACCGGCCAAAGATCGTTTCACTCGGGCACTTCCTTCTTCCGCTAAGTGCTACTTGCAACCGTAGCCGGGCGAGGTCAGAGCACTCGGTCGAGAGGGTTACCGCGGGATGGACCTCGTGACCGGTCGGGTCATCGACCGCATGAGCGCGTGAGTTAGCCTAGTTTGCGTGGGGGAAGAGTGTTCCGACCGACCAAAGGTCACTTCGCTCGGGTACTTCCTTCTTCCGCAAAGTGCTACTTAGCAACCGTAGCCGCAGGGCGTAGGCCGTAGCACTCGGGTCGAGAGGGTTACCGCTTGGGAAAGACTCAGGACGGTCGGTCACCGACCGCATAGGCACCGACCGTATACTGAATGGGGCGCCATGGCAGCCCCAGCGGCCGCACGACGACCAGGTGCTCGGAAGGAGAAGTAAAGACGACGCAAGGAATAAGAAAAGGACTTAGGGATAGAAACGCCTTAACTTTTCTATGTTCCAAGCGTTGGGGAGGACGCGGCCATCCGTGTCCCTGAGTCGAAAGGTGCCAGGCCGAAGAACTTCTGCGACGGTAAAGGGGCCTTCCCAGGGCGGCGAGAGCTTGTGCTTATCTTTGCTGGTCTGGACCCGACGCAGGACCAGGTCGCCAGCGCTGAAGGATCGCCCTCGAACCTGGCGGCTGTGGTAACGCCGCAGAGCTTGTTGATACTTGGCCGATCGCAGAATGGCCACGTCGCACGCCTCGCCAAGCTGGTCGATGGCGTCTTGTTGCGAGGCGAGCCCCCGAGCCTCGTCGAAGGCTTGTAGTCTTGGGGCACCGTATTCCAGGTCGGTTGGCGGGGATACAAAGACCAACACCATGAAGAACGGTGTAAACCCAGTCGCCCGAGTCGGTGTGGTCCGCAGGCTCTAGAGGATGGAGGGTAGCTCGGCCACCCATCGCCCCGCGAAATGCTTCAGTCGAGTGAAGATCCGTGGCTTGAGTCCTTGGAGGATCATGCCGTTTGCGCGTTCGACCTGACCGTTAGTCCGCGGATGGGCCACGACTGCCCAATCAACGCGGATGTTGAAGTCGTCGCAGAACTCGAGGAACTCCTTCCCCGTGAACTGCGTCCCATTGTCGGTGATGATAGAGTTTAGGACTCCAAACCGAAAGACGATGTCGCGGAAGAAGGTGGCCGCTTGCACCGACGTGGCGCTCACGACCGGCTTGGTCTCTATCCACTTGGTGAACTTGTCTACCGCGACGAGGAGATGAGTAAAGCCCCCGGGCGCTTTCTTGAAGGGCCCGACCAGATCGAGTCCCCACACTACAAACGGCTATGTGATGGGGATCGTCTGCAAGGCCTGGGCTGGCAGATGCGTCTGCCGGGCGAAGAATTGGCATCCTTCACAGGTGCGTACAATCTGCTCGGCGTCGGACACGGCGGTCGGCCAGTAGAAACCTTGTCGAAAGGCTTTTCCTACCAGGGACCGGGGTGCGGCATGGTGACCACAGACCCCGCCATGGATATCGAGCAGACAGGTTGTTTTCCTTGGTCGGCCAGATACACTCGGAGGACTCCGGAGGAACTCCTTTTGTAAAGGTCTGGCCCGACCAGGACGAAAGATTTCGCCCGCCGAGCGAGGCGCCGAGCCTCGGTCGGGTCAATGGGAAGCGATCCGTCTGTCAAACGATCGATGAAGGGCTTCCTCCAGTCGGACTCAGTCGTTAGTACACGGCGGCCCGACCGGGCCGGATTTACGCTCGACCGCCCGACGATCGGAGCAACCGCGCTCGACAGGTCGGGTGGCCGCTCGACCACTGGGTCCAACTGGACGGAAGGAAGTAGAAGGTCGCAGACGAAGATCCCAGGTGGGACTGGCCCTCTACCGGAGGCAAGATTGGCTAGGTAATCGGCCTCACCGTTGTAGCGTCTGTAGCTGTGGTGGAGCTCGAAACCCTTGAACCGCTCCTCGAGCTTGTGCACTTCCCGACAGTACGTGGCCATGCGGGCGTCTCGGGGCTCCGCTGCTTTCATGACTCGGTCGACGACAAGCTTGGAGTCCCGTGGACGAGTCGACGAGCGCCGAGGTCGCAGGCGATCCGGAGACCGTTGACGAGCCTCGTGCTCGGCGACATTGTTGGTCGATCAAGAGCAACTCGATGGCGACAGTCTGTTCCCAAGCGGGAAGCGATGACAACTCCGCGCCGCGCGCTCTTGGTGTAGGACCCATCAAGTACATCGCCCAAGACTCGGGAGTTTTCGGCGCCGATGGCGCTGGCTTCGTCCACTCGGCGACGGTCGGCTCGGCTCGTGATTTGATCGCCGCTCGAGGAACGTATGTTATGCCGTGACCACTAAGCTCGAGCACCCACTTGGCTATCTTTCCTGAGGCGTCGCGGTTGTGGACGATCTCGCCGAAGCGGCGACGTGGTCACCACGGTGATGGCGTCTTTGGTCGGGCGTAATGAACGAGGTTTCTTTTGGCGATGAGCCTGCGAGAGCGTCACGCACCTACGGGTACCGAGCCTTGGACTCGGAAAGCACCTCGCTGATGAAGTAGACTGGCCGTTGTACCTTGAGTTCTCGGCCCTCTTCCGCTCGTTCCACCACAAGGGCCGCACTGACGACTTGGGCAGTGGCGGCGATGTAGAGGAGCAGTGGTTCTCCTGGTGCCGGGGCAACCAGGACCAGAGGTGAGGACAAAAAGGCCTTCAAGCGGGTAAGGGCCTCCTGAGCCTCCTGGGTCCAGCTGAAGCGGTCGGATTTCTTAAGCAGCCTGTAAAGCGGCATTCCGCGCTCGCCAAGGCGAGACACGAAACGGCTCAAGGCTGTGAAGCATCCGGTTAGCCTCTGAACTCCTTTGAGGTTGCCAACTGGGCCCATCCTTGCGATCGCCGAGATCTTCTCCTGGTTGGCCTCGATGCCACGCTCGAAGATGATGAAGCCGAGGAGCTTCCCCTTGGGGACCCCGAAGACGCACTTCTCGGGGTTGAGCTTTATACGGAACCGTCGGAGGTTCGCGAAAGTCTCCCCTAGGTCGGTGATGAGGTCGTTGGCATTCTTGGTCTTCACGACGATGTCGTCGACGTACGCCTCAACGTTGCGGCCGATCTGGTCGTTGAAACACGTTTGCATACATCGCTGGTATGTAGCACCCGCGTTCTTTAGACCGAACGGCATCGTTACGTAATAGAATGAGCCAAACGGAGTGATGAAGGAAGTCGCGAGTTGATCGGACTCCTTCAGCGCTATCTGGTGATAGCCCGAGTAGGCATCCAGAAAAGAAAGGGACTCGCACCCCGCGGTGGAGTCTATGACTTGGTCAATACGGGGCAAGGGGAACGGGTCCTTGGGACACGCTTTGTTGAGACTCGTGTAGTCAATGCACATTCTCCATTGCCCACTCTTCTTTTTTACAAGTACAGGGTTGGCGAGCCACACGGGTTGGCGCACCTCTTTTACAAACCCTACAGCCAAAAGCTTGGCAATCTCCTCCCCTATGATCCTGCGCTTCTCTTTGTCGAAGCGGCGCAGGCGTTGGGCGACCGGCTTTGAGCCTGGTCGGATGCTCAAGGAGTGCTCGACGACTTCCCTGGGAATTCCCGGCATGTTGGAGGACTTCCATGCAAAGACATCGTTGTTGGCGCGGAGGAAGTTGACGAGCGCGCTTTCCTATTTAGCGGGGAGCGTGGCTCCGATCCGCACGGTCTTGGTCTGATCCCCGGGATCGACCGCAACCTTCTTCGTATCCTCAGCGGACTTGAAGGATCCCGCCCCCAACTTGCTAGACTCAGGGGCGGACTTGGAGGCCTCCCTCCGGAGGTTGACGAGCTCGGCGGACGCGATGACCGCCGACGCTAGCTCGCAATCGCCGCCGCGCATAGCTTGTTTAGCGGTGAAAGGACGAAGCCACGGTGATGACTCCCCGCGGCCCGGGCATCTTCAGCTTCAGATAGGCGTAGCTGGGGACCGCCATGAACTTGGCGTAGCATGGCCTCCCTAGGATAGCATGGTAGGAGCAGGGGAAATCCACGACCTCAAAAGTGAGGGTCTCGATGCGGAAATTCTCCGGTCCTCCAAAGGTGACGGGCAGGTCGACCTGCCCGAGCGGGTGGGCCTGCTGGCCAAGGATGACATCGTGGAAAGGCGCCTTGCTCGGTCGGAGACTCGAGCGGAGGACCCCCATGGCGTCAAGCGTCTCAACATAGAGAATGTTGAGGCCGCTGCCACCATCCATTAGCACCTTCATGAGGCGCTTCTTCCCCACAATGGGATCAACCACGAGCGGGTATCTTCCCGGTTGTGGGACGTGATCGGGATGATCGATCCGATCGAAGGTGATCGGGGACTCCGACCACCGAAGATATCGAGGGACGGCTGGCGTGACGGTGTGGACCTCGCGGTAGGCGAGCTTGAGCCGACGCTTTTCGGTGTAGCATGCCGGTCCACCAAACATCATGAGGCAGCCGTCGGGTTCGGGGAACTCGTCGTCCGCCTTTTTCTCCACGGCCCGTGGGGCCGGGGCTGGCTTCTTTCCTTTGCCCCGCGGCATCGTGGGGGCGCCAGAGAGGAAACGCCTCAGGACCTCGCAGTCCCGGTACTTGTGTTTGACGGGGAACCCGTGGTTTGGGCACGGGCTGTCCATCAATTTTTCGAAGTGGTCGGGCGCGACGGCGGTCGCCGCCGCTTGGCGAGGCGGATACCGCGACCACTTGGGCCTCGCGGACCGCTTTCCATGCCGCCCGCTTGTTTGAGCGGTCGGAAGGACGGCTCGGCGCGGGTTCTTGCTGGGCCTTTCCTCCTTCGAAGATGGCCCCCATAGCCTCCTCGTCGGAGGCGTGGTTGGTGGCGATATCCAGAAGCTCCTTGGTGGTCCTGGGCTTGACGCAGCCCAGTTTGTGCACCAAGGCCTTGCAGGAGGCGCCGTAGATGAATGCCCCCACGACATCGGCGTCGGAGATGTCGGGGAGCTCGTTGCATTGGCGGGAGAATCGCCGGATGTAATCCTGGATAGTTTCCCCTGGCTGCTGCTTGCAGCCCTTCAGGTCCCAGGAGTTCCCAGGGCGCTTGTAAGTGCCCTGGAAGTTGCCGACGAAGAGGTTCTTCAAATCAGCCCAGTTCCTGATGGTTTTCGCGGGCAAGTACTCGAGCCAGGCTCGAGCCGAGTCCGCAAGGTAGATGGGGAGGTATTGGATGATGAAAAGATCATCCGTTGCTCCCCCCGCCCGGCATGCGAGCCGGTAGTCTTCAAGCCATACGCCGGGGTTTGTGGCCCCGGTGTATTTGGCAATGTTGGTCGGTGCCCTGAATCTGGCAGGGAAATCCGCATGGCGAATCCCCTGGCAGAAGGCCCGTGGTCCCGGACCATCGGGGCTTGGGCTTCGGTGGTGGTGGCATCCGCTGTCTACAACACGTGAGTGGGCGGCCTCATTCGCCGCCTTTCTCCACGCCTCGAGGGTGGCGCGAATGTCATAGGCGTCACCAAGGCGCTGGCGCACCGGGGTGCGCGAGGCTTGGGGTTGTTCGTGGCGTGCCGCTGCCTTCGCCGGACCCAGCCGGCTTCGCGCGGCGGTGCGGGCCCGGTGACCGGAGGTGGCGCCCGAGTGGTAGGAGCCAGAGGCCTACATGTGCTGCACGGCCGCACGCTCCACCAGCCCTCGGAGGTTTTGGTACGTGGCTTTGGCCTCCGGGTCAGCCGGTTCGAGTAGGCCTCGGAGCAGCATCGCAGCTGCAGCCACGTTCTTGCTTGCGTGGGGGAAGAACTGAAAGCCATCAGATTCCTCTACCGGCTTGTGGTGTACCTGACGTGCGCGCCCGCGCGCGTCGCCAAGCATCTGCGGGGGCCCGGGCTCATCCTGTTCCAGGTTGGCCTGGAGCTAGTCGAGCTCAGCCCTTCGCTCCTCCAGCTCTTCGCGCTGCCGCTGAAGCTCGATGCGGCGAGCTTGAGCGCGTTCGGCGCGTTCGCGTTGGTATTCCTCCTCCTGCGCCTTAGTGCATCGGATGGGGACCCCGTAGCCGCGGGGGTTACGGTCAAGTCGACCGTGCTCGCCATGTTGCACTCGCGAGAGTGCCGCCTGCGGGTGGTTTGCTCCGTGTCGGAGCTGGAGTCGTGGCTGGAAGAATCTTCCAGCAACTCGTGGACAGAGGCCGGCATGTAGCCGACCATCGCCACAAGTTGTGAGCCTGCGGGAGGTGACAAGGCCTCCTGCCTGGACCTACGGGAGCTATTACCAGAAGTGGTAGAGTGCTCCTCGGGTTCCGGCTTCGGGGCCTGTAGGGGTGCCCCAAGCCGGAGTTTGGCAAGGTCATGGGAGACGACGCTCAGGCTCCCGACTGGCGCTTGGTCTCCGGAGACGGCCAGGATAAGCACGAGCCCTCCGCCAAGTGGCGCGGTCGAGGAGCCGAGCGGATCCGGCTTCACGCAGATCGTCTGCGTCGTGGGTGAAAGATGCCATCAGGGAGGCGAGCGGGAATCCGAAGACGTTGATGGAGAAGCGCAAAGGCCCCTACCTGGCGCGCCAACTGTCGGCGTTTCGAGCACCGGCAAGTAAATTTGTAAGTCTAAGGGGCCGCGCGTTCCCACTCCCTGAATGGTTAGACTCGGAAGCCCAAGATGTATACTGGTTCGGGCCGAATGTCCCTACTCCAGTTCGTGTGGTGGTATTGTATTGCCTTTAGGGCAGATGGTTACACAATATTTACAAGAGCGAGCTAAGAGCCTTAGCGCAAGAATACTGGTTGCTTGTGCGTGTGTGTCCTCCTTTCCCCTGGGGGTTCCTGCCTCCCTTTATACAGTAGGAAGGGGCAGGTTACATCGAGAGTAGGGGAAGGGCGAGGTGACCTATGCTGCGAGCTTTGGTCCTTCGTTCTGTCGACTGGTCACCGCTTGTCTTGCCCACGCTGGGTCGGTAGCCTTGTTGGGCAGAGCGGTTAGCTGCTTCGTTGGGAAATGGCGCACCTGCCTTCTGTGAGCCTGACGAGTGTTGACGTTGTTGTGTATAACGTTGGTGCTGCCTCGGGAGGGAGCGTGCTTTTGTGTCGTACGTGACCGGTCGATGGGACTGGAAGCTTGACTTCAGCAGCCATTAAACCATCTTGGGAAGGGGCCACCGCCAGTCTGAAATACTTGATCGACCCGTCCGTGGAGCACGTGGCTGTGGGCCGGTGGAGACTTCGACACGCGGCCCTTGGCGGAGGTTGCCTTGGTTCGATCGGAGTCGGGGGATCCGACCTGCTGCGGAGGTCGGGAGCCATGCTTGGTCGGAGTGGGGGGATCCCGTCCCGCTGCGGAGGTCGGGAGCCCTGCTTGGTCGGGGATGACTACCCTGATCGGTCGGGAATGGGCGTCCTGTGCGGCCCTGCAGGTGCTTTGGTCGGTAGCGGGCCTGGAGCGGCCTGTTAGGCTTGAGCTATGCTTGAGGCAGCTGTAAGGTCGAGGATGCCAACTAGAGGGGAGTGAATAGGCGGCTTTTAAATAATTAAAACTTTTTCTTTCTACTAATTTCTATAAAGCAATTCACCCCTTAATTACCCCTATGCCAAAACCTTATCAATAACAATGCGGAAGCGATAAACTAAGGTTTTGACAATTAAAACCTAAATCAACTAGGCTCACTATGTGCACTAACTAATTATGTCTCTAACAAAAAGCAATTCTAAAGACAAACAATCAATCAATTTAATTCTATAAATGTAAATTGCTTGAATATAAATAAAGAGAACAAAGCAAGCACAAGAGACACAATACTTTTTACCGTGGTGATCGGAGACTTGTCGGTCTCCCCTAGTCCACGTTGAGGTTAGCCCAAACACATTGGACCGGCTCCACGAATTGAGCACCCACCTCGAATCCACTAGATGTGGTTTTTCACGCTTCGCGTAGGCTCAACCCGAACCTTCACAAACTTCGCGGGCTTCTCACAACCTTGAGAGCTCCCCAAGACGACGCCCACGCCGCTCAGGAGTCGGCAACCTCCAAGAGTAACAAGCCGAATCCTCTCGCTTGAACTTCACCAAGCACAACACATGTGCTTCCGGTGATCACCAAGTGCAACACATGCACAAGGATCCTCCTCAAGTGCAACACATGCACAAGAGACTCTCAATCCTCTCCTAATTGCAACACATGCAATTAGAGGCTCAACCTAGCTCAAGAAGCAAATGGGAGAAGGCAACACATGCACACAACTCCTATAAACACCCAAAAGCTCTAGCACACACCAACTGCCCTTGCCCCCCAAGGCCTCCTTTTATAGCCTCCAAGCCAAAACTAGCCGTTGGGGGAAATTCGACAAAACCAAAATTCCGGTGCTACGCCTCATCGGGACCGGTAGCACGGCCTCTCGCCAACGGCTACAAAACTAGCTGTTGGGGATTTCCAGTAGTACCGCCATCCGAGAGCGGTGCTACCGACCGCTCGGCGTAGCACCGCCTCAACCCGGTTGCACGGCCTCAGCCGAACTCAAAACACCTCCTCGGATTTTTCACACCGCCGAAGAGCGGTTGCACGGACATCCGGTGCTACGGCCTACCATGGGCGGTAGCACCGACCGCTGCATCGCCAAAAACATCCCTCTCCGGATTTTCCACACCGCCAGAGAGACGGTAGCACCGGACCTTGGTGCTACCGCCAAATCATGCGTAGCACCGGACCCGTGCTACTGCCTTACAGAGAATGCATGACGAGGCCTCGAGGAGAAAACACCGCTTTTCACAAAACTTTTCTCCAAACCATTAAAGATATTCTTCGAGCTATGTGAGGATCAACACATGATCACAACACTATGCAAAACACATTTGCACATGTTAATCACATACTCCAAAGAATCTCATATAAGCACAACTTATTTGCAAAACACATTTGCCAATAAACCAAGAACTTATGAGATCAATCCTCTTAGCCATGTGATGATCAACACATGATCAAGGCAATTTGCAAAACACATTTGCAAACCCTATTCACATGCTTTAGGATAGGAACCCATAATCTAAAGTTCATTTGCAAAACACATTTGCAAATAACAAATCCAACTAACGAAAACACATTTCAGAACAACTCAAGATCTATTTGCAAAACGATAAGCAAATCAAACTCGAGTCTATGAGATTAATCCCCTAGCCATGTGAAGGTCAACACAAGACCAGTCAACTTGCAAACACCCGCTGCAAGCCCTACTCACATGCTCTCGGGATTCCTGACCCATAGACCTCGGTTTATTCGCACAACGAACTTGCAAATACACATTAAACTAATTTAATGCTTGAGCATTGTTCTTTGCAACACCCGCAAAAACCTAGCTCCAAGCAATACTAAAACATGAGCTCTCTATTTGCAACACATGCAAATCTCTAGCACCATGCAAGCAACCACAACAAATACAAGTGCATGAGTTCTTTATTTGCAACACATGCAAATCTCTAACACCATGCAAGCAACCACAACAAATACAAGTGCATGAGTTCTTTATTTGCAACACATGCAAATCTCTAACTCCATGCAAGCAACCACAACAAATACAAGTGCATGAGTTCTCTATTTGCAACACATGCAAATCTCTAACTCCATGCAAGCAACCACAACAAATATAAGTGCATGAGTTCTCTATTTGCAACACATGCAAATCTCTAACTCCATGCAAGCACTTTAAACCAAATTGCTTGAGCTCTCTCCTTTTGCGACACATGCAAAACTTAGCTCCAAGCAAAAACCAAATCAAATAAGATTCAAATAAGATGCAAGTATGAGCACCCTTATATGCAACACATGCAAATACTTAGCTCATACAAAATCCAATGCATAAGCTTCACCCATTTGCAACACATGCCAAATGGTTAGCTTCATGCAAACATCAAACAAGAGAGTGAGCTAGAGTGAACCGGATCGAGTTCATCAACACATGATGAAGCTCAAGCTAAAAGACTCAACCCTCTTAATAGTACGGCACCTAACAAGCAACCCGGTCTCACAACCAAACACGGAGACCGGAAAAGACTAGGAACACATCCTTAGCCCTAGCTAGTTATACCTTTGCCACACTTGATCCACTTGGAGCTTTTATGATTTCCAATCATCTTCTCTCCGGATCACCTCTTCTTCTTCTTCTTGGTCATCAACGCATGATGAACCTTCTCTAGCCCTTCTCTTCACGGGATCACCTCTTGAAGCTCATCAACTCATGATGACTTCTTCTTCCCGATTCTTCATCATCTTGGACTTAACCACTTCACAACTCATGAAAGATGTTAGTCCAACAAACACGGTTGTCTCAATCATCACCGCACTCCATTAACACATAATGGATGCCTCCAAGATCGATTGAGCACAACCCTAATCAATTTGAATGATTAATTGTGTCTTGAGTACTTTGATGCAACTAATGCTTCATTATACTCAAGAACTTTTCGCTTGTCTTTAATCAACAAGGAAACACCATCAACACATGATGAAATGTTCTTTGATTGATTGAGAGACAATCGAACTCAATTTAAACTTATTTAAATTGACATGAGTATATAACTACACAAGTCATATATACTCAAAAGATTGTTTCAAGGTCTTGATCCTTTATATTGTATGACAAGAGGACATGGATCAATACAATTGAAATATCAAGTTAAATTATAAACTCCCCCTAGATGTGTGCATTCATGTATATATGAATTAGGAACATAATGCACATATTTGGACTAAAGCAACGGAAGAGTTCATACTTTAACTTGAATTCTAAGTATGCATATATATAATAGAATGAATACGAGTGCATACCTTAGGTTTTCCATTTTCCATCCAAGTATGAGACTAATAAGAATAAGACTTAATAAAACATGTTAGTCTCATAATGATTTGATTTGTCATTAAACAATGATTAAACATTAATACTAAACCAATCACCAAAACCAATAGAGCTTGAACTTACAGCAGCCCGCTCGTCACCCTGGACCGTTGGGGTACCCCTAGTATGTGTATTCGTCAATCCTCCAAGTTGATTTCGCGAAGTATTTGTTACCCTTGGAGTTTGAAGGGCTCCTAGACGGCAAGGAGTCACCGGGAGCTTCCAAATCTTGGTGTGGTAAGCCCCGGAAGTTTGTGAAGGCAAGTCTCGCCTCCGAAAGGAAAGAGGCAAGAATTGAAGACTGGCGAGTGCTTTGTGCAACACCGGGAGGATAGTGGTCAAGAGGGACCCGGGCTTTGTGCCTCGTCAACGGAGACGTAGGATTCCCTTCAAGAATCCGAACTTCGGGTAAAAATCTTTGTCTTTGTGCTCTTGGTTGTGTTCTTGCTTGAGTTTGTTTTGGTAGACCTTTGGAAGACCCGATCTACTCTCTTGTTGTTTGTGGCTCCAGATCTACTATACCTTCAGGTACCTGACAACATTAAGATCTTTTGTATTCAAGTAGATTGTCGAAATATTGCAGGGATTTAAAATCTCTCTTCGAGATCCTCAATCCGGAGTATTCGGACTTTTGAACCCGGACAGTCCGGATAATCCGGAGTATCTGGGTTATATACCCCGGACATTCCGAGTTGAGACACTTGGGAGATTTTATTTTATCTGCAAATTTTTATCCGCCTATTCACCCCCCCCTCTAGTCTACATCTCAGGTCCTTTCAGTGCTCCTATACATTCTCCCATAGTAATACATGGAAATACCTCTCTATTTTATATGGGAATGACTAGGAATCGGATGTCCGATGGGAAGTTTCTCATCATGCACGTCGACGCAACATCAGTAAACAATATGTGCAACAATTGCAATCAACATATGCAATAATATACAAAAAAAAGGGAGTGCAATATCCTAAAGAAATTTGGAAAAATTATAAACATTCTCACTAAAAATTGGATGACAACCACAAGAACTAAGGTACGGTTTAAAACTAAATCAAGTGTCTGAATCAAACAAATCCATGGTGTTACACTGCTGCAACATTTGAAAAAAATAGTAGCAACATTCAAAGATAATTATGAGACAACTAATTCAATCCGGTGCAACAAAAAAATTTGTGAAGCGGAACGATTAGTTCATATGTTTGCAATAAAAAATCTTTGCTCTAGATGCAACAAACACAAAGTCAATAAATAAATTTGCGCAACAGATTTGAACTATTAGGGCAAAAAATACGAGGACCTATTGCAACAAAAATTAAAACTTGTTTCAACAATAAAGAAACCATTTAACATATGTAACATTTGATGTTTCGTGTTGTAGCATTCGAAAACACCTGCTGCAACAACTCGATTTACCAGTGTTATCGTTTCAAGATAAGTATAAAGGAGGAAGGGATCTGAGCACGTTGAGGATGGGAATAGTGGTGTAGGCCTTATGGCTTGCTCAACCCATTACGTCCATGCTCCTGCTCTGCCTCATCTTCTCCGCGCTTTCTGCCTCCGCTAGCAAGCCAACCAAGCGAGTTGCCGCTGACTACACAGTCACCACTACTTCTTGATGTGTACTATTGGGACTAGTTGCAAACTACTGGTACTGTATTTGCCTTCCAGTCACCATCAATTTACATCTTCAACATCTAAATTCAAGTGGTCAACCACCAATTCATACAATGAGATCCAATTCCTCATGGTTGGGAGAAAGGAATTGGCACTCCCATAGCTAATTGATTTGTACCCAACCGCTACTACAACCTAACCATCTATCTGTTGCTTTACTTGAATTGATGGGAACGGTTGGGAGCATTGTCAAATTAAATCAATATGGAAGACAGTGGGATAGGGAGCAAGAGGGGAAAAAGTTTATGGTGTGGAGGACGAGCAGGGAAAGGAGAAAGTGAAAGAGTCACGCGCTCATATGGTGGTGTGGTGCATAAAAAGAATCTAAAGAGCTCGCTATAGACAGCTTAGCTAGTTTGCTAGTGCAACGAAGAGAGGAGGCTGAGAAGGATAGCCCGTAAGAATGGATATGCATAAATAGATAAGTACCGAGTGGTTAGTAGCCTATGTAATTATGTCGGACGCGTACATACCAGAATCACGTAATCGGATGTCCTCGTCATAGCAATAACTAGATAGCATTGCGCGCTACGCCGCGCCGCGCAAATCTCAATCCGGATTTTTTATTGCAAAAACGGTAGAAGGATCTAAATATAATTTTAAATATTTTGGGATTAAAGAACTGGCGCCCTTGTAAAATTTGTGGAACCACGATTTTTGTTTTGCAAAATAACGTAATTTTAAATCTTTCGGTTTTAAAGGACCGACGCCCGTGTCGATTTTGCGGAACTACGGGATTTTTTCGCAAAATAACCGGACATAAACGTAATTCTAATCTTTCAGGTTTAAAGAACCGGCGCCCGAGTTGAATTTGCGAAACTACGGGGTCTTTTTTGCAAAATAACCGATGGAATGACCTATTCGCGATTTTGCGGAACCACGGGATTTTTTTCGCAAAACAATCGGACCTAAACGTAATTTTAAATTTGTCGGGTTTAAAGAACCGACGACTGAGTTGAATTTACATAACTACAGGGTCTTTTTTGCAAAATAACTGGTGAAAGGACCTATTCGTGATTTCTGATTTTTGCGGGGAACTTTTTCGGAAAACCGATGACGTGGGCGGCTTGGTTGACCGGCAAAAATTCCAGGCGTATGATATACTAGCAATCTGTACGCGGCGTGTCACGCCGCGGGCGTTGCTTTTTACATGAGAAAGATGGGTTTTTTTCGGGAAAAAGGCTTGAACGTAATGGTAAAGAAAACGAGAAAAAATGTATGTTTTTTGTGCAAAGAAGGATCCGAATGGGTTTTTTCCCTGCGAAAAAGGACCTAAACGTAATTTTGGTTTTATGGAAAAGGACCCGAGCGCAAGCCTTAAAAACGCATAAAGGACCAAAGCGTAATATATATTCTTTTTTGGGAAAAAGGATCTATTCGTAAACTAAAAGGATCTATACGTAATTTTTATTTTGTGGAAAAGGACCCGAGCGCAAGCCTTAAAAACGCATAAAGGACCAAAGCGTAATATATATTCTTTGTTGGAAAAAGAACCTATCTGTATTTTTTTTCGAACAAGGACCTGATTGTAATTTTTTTCTTAAAAAGAACCTATCTGTAAATAAAAAAAGGACCTGTCCGTAATTTTTTTTCGGCTCGGCTAGCGGCTCGAGCCGAGTCGGCTCCAGCGACACGTGAACAGCGTCCCCTTCCAGGAAATCTCCCAACATTAGGAAAGGTATGATATTATATTATTCCCATTTTATATTGATTTCTTGGGCCTTTTGGGTTTAGAGAAAAAATGTGCGTGAGCCAGGTCTAAGCCCGCAAAATTGGGCCGGCCCGGATGCCACGAACAAGTCTACTCCACATTAACAGGAAAAGGGCAAAACATTTTAAAACAGAGGAAAAACATATTTTTACTTCCATTCCGATGTCCAAACTCCGAACTGCAACTCAAAAAACCAAAACTACTTCCCGGTCGATTCACGCCCAAGCCGACATCGAAACGAGCAAAGCAAATAAACCCACAAAAAACAAAAAAAAACCAACCAGAGAAAAACAAGAAACGCTAGCGATGCTTCAGATCCGCCTGAGCAAGATCGGCTCGTCGGAGTCCGGCGCTGCTTCCTCCGGCGCGGTGGCCGGGGCAGGCGCCGGAGCCCCAGCGAAGTCCGCGGCGGTGGCGGCGGGCGGTGCTCCGGAGTCAGTTACGGTGGCGTGCCCCGACCACCTGGTGATCGCGGACCTTGCCGTGGCGAAGAGCATCGGCGCTGTGACGGCCTCCGCCGTCGCCGCGACCCGCACCATAGGTCGTCGCTCCCGCCGCCCCCTCGGCGAGCGCGTCCACATCTGCTCCCGCTGCGAGTTCCCCATCGCCATCTACGGCCGCCTCGTATGGAGCCCTAAACCCTAACACCTTCACATGCTTGTGTGCTCTCTCAAGTTGCGATTCTTGCTATTCGCGCTGTGGTTGATTAAAATTAGAGACTTAGTTAATATCCTGGTGATGCTATGTATCCTTCAGGAGGCACCAATTGCTCCTATCTGCCACTTTTGCTAATAAAGTCGTCTAATGAGGCACCGGATGTGTGCGTCTGTGTTGTTGTTATCACTGTGACAATTTTTAGGGTTTTAGACAGCTGAGATTAGTGAAACTACCGATATGGTGTGAATCAAAATGCCAGAATCTCTTAGCGGTTAGTAGCGCCGGTGCCTACCGGAATGGCTATTGGCTTGTTATGTTAACAACAGCATTTGTTCATGGCAGTCAAGGGAGACTTACAGCCTACTAGCCTACTTAAAACCATATTGGATGAAGGTATTATTGTTGTTCTGTTACAGTATTAGTGTTACTAGTGGTTTAGGGGATTGCTGGTAGTTTGCCTGTAGGATGGATTTTAGCTCGATGCTGTTTAATGCTGAACCTACTATTAACCCATTTGCATCATGAGATGAACTTTTGGTACCAGTTGGTAGTGTTTTTCTAATGCTTGAAGTGGTCGGAGCAAGATTTTTTTAGCAAGTGTGTGACGGATGTAATTGTGTTAAAATAGGTCAGAATCATCTGGCCTGTTGTGGTATTTCAATATTGAATATTTATGTCTCTGAGTATATATGGTTTTACTTTTACCTGTTACTCAAATGATTAGTCTATATGTGTTCATTCACTTTATAGTTCTTTTGCTAGTATATACAGTTGAGCCCTAAAGTAGTGCTATGACTTCTTTTTTTCAGATTCCTTGTGAACATGCTTTCTGTTTAACCTGTGCAAGAAGTGATTCCAGCTGCTATCTGTAAGCATTCTATTCCCTGAACTTTTCCAAACTTGCTTTTGTCTCATCTTCTTGGTACATCTTCTTGGTATATTGATTGACTACACAGTGGTTCATGCTAGTGTAGCGTGCAGCAACTCAGTGATTTATCAGCGTGACATGATAGAGCTGGCGAAAGTGAATTAACTCTGAGCTGTTGTTCATTCATACGTGTTTCTTTTCTTAGGATGTTATTTTTTATTAATGGAGGAGTTTCACCTAAGTAGCTCATGTGATGTATTAACATGCATATGTTTAAAATGGTGCAGTACTATTAGTAACCTTGGCATACTTTGCATTTTGTTGTCAACTCATTTTCTGCTATCCTGGTGTATTGCTGTATATATCCATGGGATGTGCTGATCATTAGCATAAATAGCTACGAACTTTGGTTAAACAGTGATATGTCCTGTATCTTTATATCGTGTTGCTGTACCCCTTGAAAATCAAATGTTGCATAAGCAATTATAAGTTCCCACCCTGGAAATATTGTACTTAGAATACTGCTTTTTCGTTAATATCAGCTTGGTCTGAGACTGTCATTTGAGACTTATATTTACTTATTTCTGCAGTTGTGATGAGCGCATTCAGAAGATTCAGAGTGTGAAAATGATGGAAGGGATTTTTATCTGTGCTGCACCTATGTGTCTCAAGTCTTTCCTAAAGAAAGCAGATTTCGAGTCTCATGTGCCTGAAGCCCATGCCAACCTCCTCCAAACTAATCCTGAGAAGGAAGAACATAATGAGTCAGATGCTCCTAACATCTCCCGTGCTTCTGCGGGGGATACTCAAAGACAATCTCAAATGCCTGAAATGTCTACTGCACGTGCTCCTCCAAGGCCAGGTGCTTCACCCACTTCAAGTGCTCACATGCAAGATCGTGAAGACCGGTCTCGCTACCACCAGTCCAGGGAACAAACCCCAATGAGGCCCCATATGCTGGCAAAACCATCATCGTTCCATGGTCGCCACCCATACCCACCAGGGGATACTCAGTCTGAAAACAACCCACCTCAAGGATTTGACCGGCCCTATAACTGGCCTCCTGAGAATGCTCCCGGGGCAACTCCACTTCGCCAAGAATCTGACCATGGTACTCAAGACAAGCAGCAAGTGATGCCTAATTCACCATTCATGTTCCCTCCAATTCCTCAGCCAAACTTCGTGATGCCCATGAATATGAATCAGGCTTTACTCCCCAACACATCATTCAATTACCCTCCTCTCCAACAAGATGGAAATCCTCAGTATTTTAGTGCTCCTTTCCATATGCAACTACCAGATGCCGGATTGGATCAAGGTTCAGTTTCGGGGGTCCAACCTCCTCCACCTGGTCCTTTAAGCTTTCCCGAGGGGCTTCAGCGCCCATGGGCCATGGGGTTGATGGGAAATCATCCATTTCAGTCGATGCCCCTTGGGCAGGGAATGGCTGAAGGTGTAGGTGATCCTCAAGGAGGTGGTGGGATGACCTTCCTGCAAACTGGTTTTGGGGCCATTCCTGATAACTTGATGAGCCCAGGAATGCCAGTTAGGGATCTTTCAGGTCAAGCTGACCGCGGTGATGGAAGGGGTGTTCTAGCACAGATGCCTATGCCGATGCAAATGCAGATGTCACTTCCCCCACCTCCCCCTACACAACCCCCATCAGCCGGACAGCAATCTTTTAACAGAACTTGATGAGTTTTGTGTGATAATTTATGGTTGTTGCCAAAATTAGATTTTACTTCATTGAGAAAATTGTAATTTTGCCTTTGGGCATGTAACTGGTGAGAATTCTATGGCTCAATACTATCCCATGGGTTTCCCCAGCTGTTGGTGGATAGGATCATAGGAACATGCCATTGCGCTGTGTGATGATATTTTAATGAAACTTTTCTTCAGGTTCCATGTATTCATGCAATTTGTGAAATGTCTGCTCTTGACGATTTAATGCTGTTGTCCAATTGATGAAATACTTGTGTTCAAAAATATGCTGCAGGTTGGACGAGTTCCCAACATATCATTGTAGAATTGTAAATTTTTGGGTGTTGATCAGTCCATTTTCTGTATTTTGTTTTAGTTGCAAATCTAAGCTAGGTCCAAATAGCCTAATTACTGTGGTTCTTAAGAGAAAACAACAAAGCCATAAGGACCTGATTGTCACAAAAGAAAAGGCTATGGGGACATCTGGACACGAAAATGCAGCACACGAATGCAATTACGCAGATGCCGTAGCAGTAGAACGAACAACAAACTCTTACCTCTATTAGTCTATTGGTCCATTTGGAAGGACCTAAATGTAACAAAAGAGTGGATGCAATCATGCAAGGGACGGAAAGAGAAATCTCTGAGGGCTGTCCTGTGGTAAAATGTTACTTTAGGGATCTATATGCAAAGAAGAAATGAGCGGGGCTCCAAGGACCTAACTGCAAGGAAAATGTGAAAAATAACGAGGCTCTAAGGACCTAACTGCAAGGAAAATGTAAATGCGAAGGGGCACAAAGAAACACTGCAGGGGATCTTCTGCGGCTGTCGATCATGCTTGTGCCCATGTGGGTCTATCTCTAGCGGACTGGCACTGCGCTCTGTCTTTTTTGCCCTCTGCGAGCGTCTGTGTGCACGGTACATGTAAGCTTGCATGCAATTTGTATTACAGTGTTATAACACACAGAAACAGTCATGAAACAAATGTTTTTTCGTCAAGAAATTGTCCATATGTAAACGATAAATTATGTATATATTACACATGAAACAAATGCTCAGAGATCTATAGAGAGATGGGAAAAATTCTTATACTTTTACTGAACTGTCAATATACAAGCTGGAAATGTCATGTACATTTGCCTGACACACTCGCAAGCACACAAGGGCGTGCACACACAAACCATATAGAGCTGAGATCTCTGCATTCTCTATTGTAAAGCCTTGTTTGGGAAGCCCTGTTGGCTATGTGACTGCAAATCCGATGGCACCAGAAAATGCTATACATTTTTGCCCAAGATGGCATATGTATTTCGTATATATTTCTTTTGTTATAGCTGCTAATCCTATATTGGTGTATATGTTTTATGACGAAAGGAATAGAGGGCGAAATTTTGCGATTCACGGGATGTCTACCATCTATCTGCTTGACAGTTGGAAGATGTCCTGAAGAAAGAGGCTCAGCTCCTGAGCTGATTTCCCAACCTCGTCTTGCCGCCTTGAAAGGATGCATAAAGGTGACATTTTTAGTTCTTTGAATTGCTAATGAGATCTCCAGATTTTAGAAACCAATGCCTTTTGAAGGGAAAGCGTGGGCTCACCGTGTCAGAAAGATGAGACTGGCATTCACCTTTTTCAGCTCTAGAAAGCATAACCTGCACCGCTCCAACCTAGCAGCATATACACAGATGAAGCAAATCCATTTTATATATATGAAGCAGGACCATTCTAATGATATGAAAGGAGAAAATAAATACCTCTGCTCCGCCTCGACGTCTACACCAACTGGTGGAGGAGCCGACAAAGTTGAAGAAATAGTAGCACCAAAGCTTTTAACAAGCTTAAGGATCATCTCCAAGGCAATGTTCAGATGCCTGCAGCAGGGGATGTCAATGCGTACTTATTATTTTATTAAACACCATCTTCCACCATATTATTTTTGTTTTTTGTTTTTTTTTACATAACAGTTGCCATCATATTGTCAGTCACTTTTCATACTACTAGCACTGTATGAACTATGAACATATAACTTATTAAGATAACAGTGGAAGGGCAATAGAAGACTGCACAAGGCAAAGGCTTAGTAATGTTACTGAAGCTGTGTCAGTGAAGGAAGCTCCGTGTGGTATCTCATTGCATCTTAATACATGGACGCTAAGCTCATTGATCCGATCCAGACGATTACATACAACTAAAGTGAATCAACAAAATACAAAAGTCCGAAAACTAATGCAGAAGTTTGTACAGGCGGGTCAATAGTCTTGACTCTTGAATAGAAGGGTCAGCTAGTAGTGCAATTTGACTGAACACCACATATCTAATACCTCACTCCCCAATTAACACTCTAAAGAGCACCGCACAATAGACCCAATTAGCCAGTAACAGCATGTTGTATCTGTAGATTAAAAGTTCGAACCCTTTCAGGAAGGGTGGTGATCAAGTCCAAGTCTCCCATCACAACGTTTAGGCCTCAAAGGAACATTTAATGGATTTGAAATGTTCAGTCAATAAATCTGATCCAATGTACAATAGCAAGGTAAAAAATTATAATGCTTTGAATGCATAAATAAGAGGAAATACAAGAAATACCTGCCATATCTACTTTCAAGAAGGCTGGAGGCAAGAGGTAAGATAGAAGTACAAATGCCTAGTGTGACATATTTAGTAGTATTCTCCATCAGAACACTAATTATATCAGCAGTAACCTTTAAGAGCAGTAGAACAGCACATCAGACATTATAATGGATGGAACTACAATATAGGGGGATAGTAGGGAGTACACACAGCATGATCCAACATTCTTCGCATAGTATCAACAGAACCCTTTATATCATTATTTTGCCAACACCGGTAAACCACCTGCAAATATCAAATGGTGACTAGCATCACTCAATGTATACGATAGAAATACATCTCAAGCCAGTAAATGTTATAGATGATTCTAACCCCCTTTATAACCTCTAGTTTTGTTAGCCGAGACTTCACTACATGAATGAATTCTTGATGGCTTTCCATTAGGTCAGCCATAGCATCTTCATCACTAGCCGACGCATTCTGTTCTCCAGAAATTGAGGAGTATCGCCTCTACAGAAAACACAGCAAAGATAGGGTGCAAGACGGGTTTGGTATCAACCAAAAGAACAAAGGCGTCCCAAATGACATAATCTGGAAATTTGGAAGTGATGTATACCG
Source organism: Otatea glauca (assembly GCA_036346275.1). Taxonomy (NCBI): domain Eukaryota; kingdom Viridiplantae; phylum Streptophyta; class Magnoliopsida; order Poales; family Poaceae; genus Otatea; species Otatea glauca. The sequence continues at coordinate 11,725,471 of CM070730.1, read as the reverse complement.
AGCCATCTAATGTTGGTGCATACTGTCTTCTCTCATAATTCGCAGATGAAGGTCCTGTTCCTCCCAACAAAGAACATGATGATAATACTGAATGGAACCGAAATTAAAATAATATCAGATCAGCTGGAGCACTTACGATGTGCAACATTGTGGCTTTCTCTTGACTCCAACAGTTGGCCCAATTCAAACACTGCTCTTCTGTTCATATTAGCAAACTCTGGATTCCTTGCAACCGCAGATTTTGGTATTTCAAAACCAGAGACATTATACCAGTCCCCAACTTCATTAGACTCAATGCTTCCAGTACACCCTGAAGTTTCACTTGTAAATTTTCTTTTTGAACTAATACACTTTGACTGGAATATGTTTTGCTGCACCTTTTCACTTTCAGGAGCTTTCCTTCTAAAGCCATGATCCAGATTAACTCTCAAACTAGTTTCTGGAATAATTTTATGCATAACATCACCAGTGATTCTTATACAACCAGTTTCTACATCCATATTTGAGCTCTTTGAATCAATAACAGGTACCAACTTACCATCTTCCTTGCCATGATCCACAGCCAGATTCACTTTTACTATATTTTGAGGCTCAACAACTTGTAAGTCAGTAGTGGCAACTTTACTGAGATTTGGACCAGCATCCACTTTAGAGCTATGCCTCGGGACAACAACAGGTACCAAAGATGATTCTTTAGTATTATATGCAGACATATTGGACCTTGGTCTATAGGTGGGAGCAGCCGATGCTAGTGAATGAGAGAACATTCTAGCACTTGTAGAGAGATCCACTTTGGAGCGAACTCTTGGTGCTGCTAAAGGCACAACATCAGTTGGCTGTCTCTTCTGGTCATCAAAGGAATTTGGGTTCAACCTAATCCTAGGAGAAAGAAGAGGTACAAAATCAGATCTTTTGAGCCGAAGATCACTTGTTCCAGGTGCTTTTGATAATCTCTTCGTCACTGCAGAAGAAGCTGGGAAAGGAATTTCTTTTGAAGCAGACAATGAGTGTTTGAGCAAAGTATTGGAAGAAATTTCACTGGCTGCAGTTTCAAAAAATAACAAAACATAGCTAGTATTAGGTTGAAGAACCTTAACTACAGGAGAAGGTGAATATAAGGGTTAGACCGTTAGAGTAAGTGAAGTGATAATTGTTTACACTACCTGGGCTTCTGGAAACTGATAGCCTTCCCAACACTGATGATATGCTATTATCAGCTTGTATTGACCTATTTACACCTCCATTTAATTTTTCTTCAGCATTACTAACAGCATACGGTTCAATTTGCTGAAATTTAGGATTAGTGCCATATCAGAATAGCTCAACTGCTAACATAGTAAATTATATATAAATATAGATAATTCATACCATCAAGTCCACAACCCATATTCCAACACAGCTTTGGTTATATGAGCAACCAAGAAGTTTTCCCTCGTGAACATTTAGATCTGCTAGTATGGACCACCCAACATCAACCACATCATGACATATGATGGGTTCCCAGGAAAGAACCTACAAGCAGAAAGATAATACGCAGATAACTTTGTTATGATGCCATTTCCCAAAACTTGAAATGAGGATGTTGGTAGGTCAATAGAGCATATACCTTTAAGCTTTCATGTAATCCACAGAAAAGTGATTTACCGTCACTGTTGAATGTCATAGAACGTACTACACTAGCCTGAAAATTAAGGATAGCTACTGATAAGTAATCGATTATTTCATTTACAGCTCAAGAACTTTGTTGCCAACAAGCACTCCCATCCATTTCTACACAAAAACTGTAGATGATATGAAGAAGTTGATGATCAGAAACCGTACCGGCACAAAGTATTCCCGGCTGTTCTGCATTAAGCTGAAAAAAATTAGTTATATCCAGGAAACATAAAACAAGAGAACGAATGGATATCAAAATTAATTACTCAAGTACTGTAATTTTTTTTTAAAACAGGTGTGGGTATGTACCATCAGGAACTAGGCTTACCAACTGATATATATTATATCTACATCAGAGTCCAAAGGTACATATCCAAGATCCCCTTTTTAAAAAAACTTTGAATATAACAGATGGCTTTAAACGAATAAAATACCAACCTACATAAGCTCAATGATAGCTACTTCACCAAGAGGTTGATCTGACATGCTGGATTACTAGTAAATTTTATCTGGCACCATTTAATAACTTCAGAGAAATATATGAAATCGGCACCTAATGCTGACCTGATGTGTTTTCTTCACTCCTTGTAAGTTGTAAAGGGTCAGACTTAGACAGAATTACAAAGGTGAAAGGCCTAAAATAATTCATAATTATGGAACTTAGTTTGCATTAAATTTCACTGAAGACAAGCACATGATCAAATGTGCCTAGCACTCAACACAAGATTTTGAAATTCTAGGAGATAATTTTGCCAGATGACTACACAAGAATGGTGTATACAGAGCAATATTAGTTCATATTTTTAACATAGAATAGCTTCACATTGGGGGACATAAATAAGCAAAGCCTGAACTCTCCGAATCATTAATTAGGAGACATGATACCTCAGGTCCAGAAGAACCAATTAACTCAAAAGTCTCAAGGTCCCAAAACTTAACAGTCTTATCAGCTGAACCTGCCAACGTTTTGAAAATAGTAGCAAGAAATGTCACTAGATCTACATTATGTATGAATAAGAAGCGTCAGAGACTAATTAATAGGGTTGTACATGAGCCGAGCTGACTATACTTACAAGTCCAGTAGAGTTAGTGAGCTCGGCTTGAATAAGCTCAGTAAGAGTTAACATGCAGTAATATTTAACAAGTGGTCTGTAAATTTACCGAGGCTCACGAGCTATTTGAACTCGGCTCATTAAAGCTCGCGAGCTCAGGATCAAGCTCGAGTTCGGCTCGTTTGGAGCTTGAGTTGAGCTCGAATCAAGCTTAGAACGAGCCGAGCTCGAACAACTCGTGAGCCTCAAGCTTTTTTTTACAGCCCTACTAATGAATCCTGTCTAAAAGTAAGGATATTCAAACTAGCATAATTTTGGATGAAAGGATGTTATCCAAGTATCTTCAAATTCACTACAATGAACATATCTTATACAAAATTTATTACATAGGATTGTCCATCTAACCTGTAGCCAATAAGAACTCATGGGGGTGAAAATCTAAGCAGTTAATGGGACCTTCATGAAGCCTAAAGTCATGCAGGAGCTTTCCAGCTGTCAAATCCCAGATCTAAAAAGATATTTTAAAAGCAATTTCAGTGACCCAACAAATTTTTTTTTGCTGTTAATACTAGCATGCGAATATTCGCCATGTTAACAATAGCTGTGTTGTGAGCATAAAGATATGTCAGCTTAATAAAATGGACAAGTCAGTAGACTTAAATCCTGCAATTTCTTTTCCGGTGCTGGGATTTTGGAACATGAATTTGTATCATATTTAATGGACATGCTTGAAATTTTACCTTGACAGAGTTATCAGCCCCACCAGAAACAATCCACCTACCATCAGGAGTGAATCTAAGCACATCAATTCGTCGGGTATGACCCTTGTATGTGTGAATGCATCCCTTCTTCCGAATATCCCATATTTTCATGTTTGTGTCAGAAGACCCAGAGGCAAAGAATTCTCCAAAAGGATGGAAATCAAGGGACACACAATTTGATCTATGCCCAGTGAAAGTTCGAACAACTGTGCACAACAAAACCAGATATAGTTGCATGAAACAATTAATTACAATGTATCATTTTGTTTGAAATGCAGCAAAGTGTCATCAACATACCTTTCGTTTCCTCCACATCCCATATTTTTATTGTTCCACTCGCTGCTCCGGCACCTATCATAACTTCACTGGAGTCAAAGCTCACTGACTCTACTGGACTTGTAAGGCCTGATAGGCTCTGCAATGCATAGTACCATAAACTTAGTGATCGTCACTTGTACGTAGACAAGTAACTGGCTTCCAAAGCAAAAAATGTCATCTGGCGCAAAGCAACATCCACTATAGAACATTACCAGGATCGCACTGGGTTTCCCTACAGCCCAAAGATTGACCTTCTGATCCTCCCCACCAGTGATAAGGATTCTTGATGTCAGCCTCCCAAACTTGACACAATTGACATCGGAAGCATGCGCGACAAACTCCTCTGGTCATTGTCAAGGAAACATGATAGACTGTAGTAGACTAGCACCAATCCATCAGGACACATTTCAAGTTTATTTCAGAATTAACATTTTTTAAGGATATTTCAGAATATAAATTTCCACAAGGTAACACAATCGACTGAAATCCAGAGCTAAATACTCATGTCATCAATTCAAATTCGTCTCTTTACTAAAAAATTTCGAATTCGTCTGTGTTGCATTATCAACATCAAACAATACCATATTGGGGGTAAAACTAGGTTCATTTCAATAATTGCACTATCCATGCTATGCTAGCACCTAAATTCTCAATAAAAATATACATAGTATGAGGTTTGAAGATTTTTGTATTGATCTTCCCAATTTTCACATAATACGTGTCAGGAATTCGGAGCCTACAGTATGACCTCAATTGCTGTAATTGGCACAAACTATTCAAGAAATGGTAAATCACATAATACGGGAGTCAAATTTCCCGACAAGGCATTTCATTTCTTGCACCACTCTACCACGTACTAGTTCACTTAGAAACATACATAGTCTGATCTTAAGCAGAAAACTATACTAATTAGGACAAACAAACAATCAAAGTAGCAAGAAAAAAAAATAACAACTCACATGGTCTAAAATTGGTTCCTTGGAACCAACTAAATTCCAGCACTGAACTCAATGACAACACAAGAACAAAAAGACCAATTTGAACGCAAGAACAACCCAAGATTCAAAAGTAGGTTCTTCGAATCGAATCCAATCACCGCACGCGAGCCCAACTCAACCGAAACCTAACCGCACCGATTCAAACAAGCGGGCAAGAGCAATTCGGCTTAAAAGACTCCAATTCGAACTTCCCAAATCGATAACACACGGAGCAAGAATTGAGATACGGAGCTTGTACGAGCGCTTGGTGGCCATCCGTGATGGCCGCAGTCACCAAAAGCTTGGATTTTTTCCTCGCTGTAGCGGAGAGAAGAATTCGAATTTCCTTTCAGGATCGTCACATTTATGGCCTCTTAGCTGCTGCTAAAAGCCTGCCTAATTTTCTTCTAACAAACTAGAGAGAGAATTTAGAGAGAGAGGAGAGGGAAAGCCACTACAGTTATTAGTTGGAGGGGAAAAGGAGAAAGAAATGTTCAGCAAGGAAGCGCAGAAATGTTCAGCAAGGAAGCGCATTGCACTGTCCTTCTTTCCTTTTTTTTCCGTCTTCCTTTCTGCGTTTTTAATTTCCCCATTGAATTTTCAGCTATTTTATATTGAGACATGTGCAAACAGCTCCCTTTATTAAGTGTATAAAAATCAACTTTACACGCTTAGAAATGGCAATCACAGGCTAAGGCTACACACTTAGGGGGTGTTTGGGACAGCTCCAGCTCCACCAAAATCCATAGAGTTGGTGGAGCAGGGTATTCCTAGCTCCAGAAATTTATGGAGTTGGATCTGTGAGTACATTAAAAGTGTTTAGATGTGTTATCTTGTTTACATTTTAGACTAAAAATATAAACTTAATCCACTTTATTTTAGCCTACAAACTCCAACTCTGAGGTGGAGCTGGGATCTAGAGCTATACCAAACAGGGCCTTAGAAATGGCAATCACAGATTTTTGGTAGGACAATCTAAACATCATACAAACATTCATTAGAATTTGCTTTGCTAACAAAAGAGCATTACACAATGCATTAAACTGCCCCTCTTTAACTTTTGTTGAAGCTCCCTCACTGCCGAAACTAATATTTTTGTGAAGAGATGCGACTAGTTATTATAGTCATACTTCCTAACAGGATCAAATACTAGAAAATCCATACCGCTTATTCATTCAGGGCTTCAGGCAATGGATCCGAACCAACGAAGAATTTCGAGTCCAGCAAGAAAACGGATGCACCAACGCGCAACGGAAGAGGAATTCAGAAATCAAGTCTACTAATATAATTCTGTAGTTTGAGCAGTTTTTTTTTTTCAGCCGAGAGCGGTATAGCGAAGGAAGGCTCAAGCCCATTGCTTTGGAAAATCGGTGTTGGGTCGGGAGCAATTTTCATTGAAAATCGTAAGAAACTGAAGTATTTTGAAATCAATTTTTTTGAAAATAATCCAAAAAAATTGAAAATCAACGGACCAATTGAACTTTTTTGGCGGCCATTTTTTGAGCTATTTTCAATGAAAATCGATCAATTTTCACTAATTTTCGACCTGTTCAAGTCCCATAATTTTTTTCTAAATTTTTAATTTTTTAAAATTGAATTGATTTACCGATCGATTTTTAATTTCGAAACGACCCGATATAGTTGGTTTTCACGATAACCAGCGATTATCGACCATGTTTCAATCCCTGCTCAAGCCTGGTGCCAAGCAAGTCAAGGAAGCCAGTACAAAGCCTGCTTCTGGTGGCCTTGCTGCGCTTATTAGTTTGAAAGCCTTGTCTTTCTACTTTGTATTTTCGGGAATCAACTTTATTTTTGTTTTTTTCCAAGATAAGCTCACTTTCCACATCCAAGCAGGTGTGCAATCGGTTTGGATTCAGTCGGATATCACTCTTTTCGTATCCTAAATCATATTTTTTATCGGATTCGGAATCAGACACAGATAGTACCAAATGCGAATACGGCACGGATAATATCGATCACGGATTCGAAACGAATACGGAGTGAAATCGATAAGGTACCGAATATTTTTTGACGGATATCGCGCGAGAATATATACAGCATATAGTACACATATTGCAATGATTAATTAACAATATGAGTTCGAATGTAACACAACTATCGCAATTTAACAAGTCATTTTATCAGGTAGTCCAACAAAGCTGCAAAAGTACATTCAATTTCAACGATACACATACAAAAAGTTACGAAACATAACACGATACGTAAATAATATCACAATAACATGACCATGACTATATTCTATACCCCTTTATAATGCACCTAAGCATTCTTTTCTACGTCCACCCTAAATAATACACCCCACTAGAGATGACCCAACCTTCATGCACCCAGCGAAACGTCCCCAGAAACTTGTCTCCATCAAAATTAACCTCTCAGATCTTTCCTCAGCTTTACTCACCCACATCCGATGGCTATTGTTTAATGTGTCTAACTCATCCCTGTGGCCCACAACAGATCTCCTCCACCTCCAGCATCATCTCAAGGAAAATGAAACAAATATCCTGGAATTAAGGAAAAGGAAACAAACGTTCTAGAAAAGGAAAAGATCATATATTACGTGCTGAGAAAAGGAAACCGGAAGACAGGGCACTATACTATGTAATTAAGATGAAGAGGTACCGTAACAAAAAGAAAGTACTGTATGGTGTTGTAGCATAAGAATTGAGTCTAACTCAGTTGGTGGGAGGGATGAGTATACGTACCACACTTGTTAATATCGTACCGAAGACTATATCGATTTAACTCTTGGAATGGTACATTTCGGTATTGGTCTATACCGATGTATCGTTTATACCCACACGCATATTTAATTATATGTACATCAAATTTAACTTATAATATTACTCTAGATACATAGTAGTACTATCGAATATAACATATAATTCAACAGACTATATTATCAATTCCAACGGTATCCAAGCCGGTATGGAAGGTATTGACTGGTATCAAAGCCGATATGACTAGTCTCTATAGAAGAGACTAGATAAATAGATAATATTAGGATTACATCACATAATACAAGATCACGAATGTAACTACAATTCCTTCAAACATTGATAGCTAGCCGCAACTAACTGCAAGCGATTGTGATTGAAAATTGCATTTTACTTCCATTTTGGAGGTCTTTCGACCCAAAGCCCAAAGCAACTAGGGGTGGGCAATTTTTAACCAAAATCGAAAAACCGAACCGAACTGAACCGAATTAACCGAAAAACGGATTTTTTGGTTTTCGGCTCGGTTTGTATGTCAACTTTGTTTGGTTTTCGATACTCGGTTCGGTTTTTGAATCTCAGGAACCGAATTAACTGAGCTACCGAACTAAATCTCACCCAGTTACCGATCCGGCCCTAGCGCTCCGCTCCATTCGGTTTCGGTCCCGCACGACGCAGTCCCAATCCCCATTTCCACCGTTCCACACACACGCAGTCCCGCACCCCTCCTCATCTCCTTCCTCTCCCCGCGTCTCACCTCCTCCCTCACCACCGCCGGCGCGCCGCCTCCCTCCCTCTCCCCTCAGCCAACACGGCGCACACAGCTCAGTGGCTCCCTCCCATGGTTGCGGTCCAAATCCATCACTCGCCGAGCCCGAGATCCAGATCCGCCTGTCACCCCCTGCTCCGACGTCACTTTGCGATCGCACCAACGAGTTCCACGTCGCCGTCGAGAGCGCGCGCCGCCACGTCTCCCCGTCCCCCTCCGCGAAGGCGTCGACCAGCAGCAGCGGCAACACACTCGAAGTTCAACCGCCGCGCGTCCAAGATTGGGCTCAGATCAACGGGATCCACCACCACCAGTCCTCCCAGAAGCTCGCCCACCTCAGCCTCGCCAAATGTATAGCTTCCCCTCTCGTTCCCTTGTATCGATCTCATTCTGTTCATGCTTGCGTCTACCGATTAGTTGAATTGGTTGTTTCCCAATGCACTATTGGGATTGGATCTCTGGAATCCAGAGTCTGGATGCGTCATGCGTGTGTAGACTAAGCTCGTGTGCAATGAGTAGCAGGAAAAGTCGGTTAACCAGAAAACCGAATTAACTGAACCGATTTGGTTCGGTTAATTCGGTTCAATTTTTAGAGCTGTTCGATTTTGATTCGGCTAGCAGAATCTAAAAATCAAAATATTTAAAAATAAAAAAAACCGAATTAACCGAATACCCACCGCTAGAAGCCACACACACATACCAAACAAGGCCTTCAACAGGTAACCAAGGATTTTAGGGTTACAACCCTCGACTGGGCATGCCGTGGAAAAAACAACCGGCAGCTCAACCAGGAGATCACTACGCACATCACAACACTACATGAAGACGCAATAGTAACAAGTTAACAACCTTACTAATACCACTGGCTACTAGTTACTGCCACTCGCAGCAGCCATGGCCGACGTCTAAAATGCCATTGACCCGTTGTAGCTGCAAAATCAAAAGGAAAATACACTTGCTTAACGAAGACTACTACCAGTAGTTGTTGTTTGCTCATGAGAGGATTGAGTCCCAATCGATCACCCAGGATGGGTACTTTCGCAGGTGGAATGTCTCCGACTCATCCCACGGCGCCTCCGTGAAGTCCAATTTCTTCGTCTCTGGGACCGGAGGCGCCAGTGACGTGGGCGGCAGGGTCGAGCCGGCGGACACCGATTCCTCACCCTCTATAGACGACGAGCACTAGGGGGACTCCGGCTCCACCGCGGAAGCCGCTGACTCGGCAGTGGTCGCAGCAGTGTTCTTGGAGGAGGGCGCGGCGAGGGACTGGCAGATGGCGATGAGCTTGGAGCTGAGACCGCCCATGGATCAGTGCGCCTCGTGTGCCCAGGTGAGAGCGGGTCGACGCGGTCGCCGGGGAAGAAGCGGGTCGCGGGAGGCTACTGCCATAGAACCGGCTGAGACCCTGCGCCATCGATCTCACTCTGCCTAGGACAGCCTTATCCGATTTTTGGATATTCGAACTATTATTCAGAAATACTCGAAAATCAATTTGGAATATATCAATCCGACGGATAGTAATATCCCAAATCCTAATCCGAAACAAAATATCCGAAACCAAATCCAAATCCGATAACTATCAAAAAAAATATTCAAATCTGAGCCAAAGCTATCCGGTTGGTCGGTCAGTCAAAAAATTATCCAATCCAATTTAAATTGCGATAGTTAAATTTAAATATGGCCATTAAATTTATACAATAGGTGTATTCCATTCGGTCGTAATGTTTGCTGAGGTTGAAGTTAAACAATAGATTTAGAGGTGGCAGAACATTGCATTAAAAAGATTTTTTTGTACATAATAACAATAGTCAAAATTGCAATTTCTTTACACAATAACAATACTAACCTATTAGTAAAATAAAAATCTAATGCGTAATGCGAAGTAGATTTTGTAAGAATTTTTAGTCGTGTAGGTAATAGTTCTTGCAGTTTCGACGCATATAGTAAAATGAAGTTATATGGTTAGTAAAGTTTATTAGAGCGATAAAATTTGCTTGTCGCGGCTTCCCAGATTAGTGAAACGTAGTAATAGTAATATTATATTTGGAAATAAAAACTATCATACTGTGTTGGCTAGTTTTCTTGGTTTAGGAGGTCGCGTCGCATCCGATTTCTTTCTTTATTATATACATTTTCTCTCTCTGGATTAATGTACAAACAAAGAAAACGTATTTATTAGTTTGTCACCGTAGTAAGAACTTGTTTTCTAATTTATACATGAATCAGTTTTTACTTTGTTTTATCCATATGTTTTTATTTGTAGCTCCGATTAACGAACAAAATTCATCAGTAAACTTACTGACGACGAAAGAAACATAATGATATAAGTCCCGCTAATATATTTACTACTGTGTGATAGTAATTTTATATTATAGATATAGTAATTTTTATTACCGTTCTGAGAATATATTTTCTAGTTTGTACATGAATATGTTGTACAATATATATGTAATGAGAAATTACCATCTCACATGTAATGGTCCGTGAGTATAAACGCAAGTAGTAAAATGAAGTTATGTGGTTAGAAAAGTTTATTAGACTGATAGTAAATTTGCTCGTTGCGGCTTCCCAATTTAGTGAAATGTAGTAATGGTAATATTATATTTAGAAATAAAAACTACCATAATGTGTTGGTTAGTTTCCTTGGTTTTCGAGCTGGGTTGCGTGGCTTATGATTTCTTTCTTTATTTTATATATTTTCTCTCTTCGAAACACCGTAGCCGTTCAAAGCACTCAACAGTCAAGACCACTAGAAATTTATGCGCGGCGTGTCACGTCGCGGGCATCGCTCTCCACGTGAGGAAATCGACAAAACGCGCGATTGATGCTCCATACACAAGTAAATCGAGAAAACTCGCGAAAAGGATCTAAAAATAAACTTGTGTTTTTCGCAAAAGGGCTTAAACGTAGTACTAGAAAAGCGGAAAAAGTACATAAATGCAATGCATATTTTTTTTTTAAAAAAAGACATGATTTTTTTTCTTACAAAAAGGACCTAAACGTAATTTCGATTTCCCTAAAAAGGACCCGAGCGCTACTCCTAAAAACGATAAAAGGGTATGGACGTAATATGTAATCTTTTTTCGAAAAAATGATCCAATCGTAATATTTTTCCCAAAAAAGACCTATCCGTAATATTTTTTTTCTAGAAAGGACCCGGATATAAAAAAAATTGGCCGGCTCGGCTCGAGCCACGAGTCGAGCCGGCTCCCTCCAGGCTCAAAACGGCCAGAGCGCGGCGTTTCTGCAGACTATAGTATAGGTATGATTCGTTGTATTTGAGGACTACTGTAATTTCCTTCTTCAATCGATTCTGCTTCAATCCATTCCGGTAGTATTAGGAGTCCATGAGACAGTGGCGATGATACTCTATTCTTCAATCGACTCCACAAACCTACTCGGGTTAGCAATGTACATATCATTTCGGTTATGCATTTTCATCTTTCTTGATATCATCACTATAAAAATAAATCCCCCAATCAGTAAGTTGATTTGAGTGTACGGCACAGTAATAAGCGATTAATTTTCTAGATGATTCGATGTAGTAATTTTGCAACAATTATATAGTAATTTTTATAGATGATTTGAGTATGTGACTCTGCGTTGTAGATGAGGACTTCAGAAAAAGCCCCTAAGAAGGTGAAGAAGATCACTATAGAGGATGGTCAGACAACATTGGTGATTCATTTAGATGAATCACAGGTGATTGCTACGGTTTACCCTCCCTCAGAACCCATCGAACTTGTTTTGCGCCCAAATCAATCGAGAAGGAAGAGGAAGCGTACGCAGAAGAGTGGTCCATTAGCCGACAAAAAATTCTCACCTGCAATAATCACGAAGGAACCTGCTTCAAGGATAAGTCAGCGGTGAAGACTATCCAGTAAACATGTACCTATTTTTATTATTAATTAAAATAAGCATTTTACAGAGGCTCGTATAGTAATTTCTCATGCCTCGTATAGTAATTTCTCATTACATGTATCTTTCTTTAGTTTGGTAACTATTATTGGATAATTGTATGGTGATAATTTAAGTAATTTCTCATGTCTCATATAGTATTTTTCTCATTACATATATAGTAATTTCGTGTGCCACTTAAAGTAATTTCGTATGCCAACTATAGTAATTAGTTTACAGCACTTAACAGGATAATGTTACGAAGAAAAAATTACTGCCGACGTGCAGGTGCACCCCTGCCCTTGTTGTATCCACTATCGGATATCTCACAGCCGATCAGATTAACGAGGTTCGGAATCATGGATTCGAACAACTATTGAGATTTAATCTTGAGGGTTTGGAAAGCAAAGATCTTCTGTGTTTTTTGATGGAGAGAATAGATCCAGATGACATGGTAATTCGTGTTGGTGGTGGAAGGAGCCTACCAATAACACCCAGGCCGTCAAGTGTGTGCTAGGGATTCCATGCAGTGGAAGGGATGTACCTCTTGTTACATTCGACAAAGCTAAACTTGCTAATCTGAAGTGTTTGCTCGGGGTCACTAGTGGGGCTAAAGTCACGATGAAGATATTGATTGCAAGGATAGGCACCCAGGGTACCGACAACTTGATAATGAGATGTTTCTTCCTACTTGTTTTCAACAAGTTGCTATTCTCGGGGACGGCCAACCATATCATCGGCAAGGAGGCTGTTTTGACAAAAGACATGGAAGATTTTAGTGGCATCGACTGGTGCAAGACGGTCGTTGATGACCTCAAGGTTGCGGTACGCAATTGGCACAAGAAGAAGGAAACAACGATTAAATCAATTAGTGGATGTGTTGTTTTTTTGCTGGTGAGTATTAGTTGATTTCTAGTAGCAAATGTTATTTTTGATTTATTTTACTAGTAATATATAGAACTGAGGATAGTAATTATGTCATACCAGATTAATTATTTGGACAACTTGAGGTGTGCTCACAACATTGAAGCTGTCGACGCACCACACGATTGCTCACTTCACGATGGCACTCGTTGAGAAGTTAGTTGGGGCTGATAGGATGTTTGACAGCCTACGCAATGAAACATTCGGTAAGCTCAGTGTTTGTGTTCTTATATTTATTTCCTTCGGCAGTAAATTTATTATTGATGCATAGTAAATTTAACTATTTAGATTTTTTTGCTATTTTCAGTTCAGGAGCATTGAGCGCACATGTTATTGGTCAGGTGCTGCTTCTGATGCAAGAAGTGCTTCTTTTGTTCCTGAGTTCCCTAGGTTGCTATCACTGCCTGGCGACTCTCTCAAATCCATCAGTAAGTCAAAGCGGTAGGCAGCAGAAGACGCACTTAAGAAATTCGATGATGAATCATCCAAGGTGATCAAGCAGATTAATAAAACACAACGAAGGATTGAGACTACCCAGTTAGAGGTTGTTAATGCGCTACATGTTATCATGGAAGAGCCTTCGAAAGGAAGGACGCCAAAACATAAAAAGAAGAGTTCCCCTGAGGCATGTAGCTATTTTTTTAGATCATGTGTTGCTCGGTGTTTTTCTCTAGCCGGTAGTACCATAGGTAGAGGCCGGTACTACCGCTCGAGCAGTAGTACTGCTTCTACATAGGTAGTAGTATGGGGGGTACTATAGTAACAGCTAGTACCCTATGCATTTAATGCTCAAATTCGACCGTTGGCCTGTAGGCTGGTACTACTGGGCCTACATGGGAGGTAGTACCAAATTTGCTAATTTCTGTCGGTTTTGCCCTCAAACGGCTAGTTTTCTTTAGGGGCTATAAAAGGATTCCTTGGGCTGATATTTGGGGTTGCTAGTGTTGTTGCTCATTTTGGTAGAGTTATGCATGTGTTGCACTCTCTCATTTGTATTCTCGAGCTAGAGTGACTCCTCACAAATATGCATGTGTTACAATTTATGAGCAAGGAGAGTGTTTCTATTTGCATGTGTTACATTTAGAAAATGATAGAGAGATCCCTGTGCATGTGTTGCACTTGGAGAGGAGCCCTGTGCATGTGTTGTACTTGGTGATTGTCTTTGTGCATGTGTTGCATTTGGTGAGGATCAAATAAGAGACTTGATCTATTACTCTTGGTGTTTGTCGACACCTAGACGGCGTAGAGACGTCGGGGTCCAGTGATTTTTTCAAGAAACTTTTGAGAAGACCGAGTGCGTTGTGAAGGTTGGAGCTCACCTACCCAAAACGGGAAAAAGCTACCTCTAGTGGATTCGAGCTGCTTGGTTTAATTCGTGGAGTTGATTCAATTCGTTTGGGCTTACCTTAACGTGATTTGGGGAGCTCGACAAGTCTCCAAATACCACTATAAAAAGATTGTGTGTCAATTGTGGTTTATTTTATATTGATCATTTATATTCTTACAATTTACACTTCTAGAATTAAGTTGTTTCTTATTAACCTAGGATTGTAAACCTTGTTCATAAACTTAGGTTGTTGGTTCACTTAATTGAGACTAGACGATTTAGGTCTTAATTGGACAAAACCGTTTTGATTTACGCTTCCAAATATAAACTAGGTTTTGGCTAAAGTATTTTTAAGAGGTAATTTTTAAAACCGCCTATTCACTCCCTCTAGTCGGCATCCTCGATCTTACACTCTTATGCCAGAGGAAATTACACGAGGGCAGAGCCTCCACGTCATGGTTTTTTTTTGCGTAAACGCCCTCCGAGAATCTCGAAATCGCGTAGAGATCCTCCTACTGTTTTTTTTAAAAAGGACCTGTGGTTCTGCAAATTCGTCGACGGGTCCTCTACTGACTTTTTTGCAAAAAGGAATCTGTAATTTCGCAAATTGAGCAACAGCTCTTAGCTAGCCTATTTTGCAAAAAAAAAATCTCGAGAAAACTGAAATTATGTTGAGATCCTCCCACTTGTATTTTTGCAAAAAGAATCTCCGCCTAAATTCCGCACAGCGCGTCGTAGCGCGTGGCTCTATCTAGTATATAGACAAACACACACGACACTTTCAACTAACACTATTAGCCACGTCAATGCCTTAATTGTCCTATAGAATCGCACACCATTTTTATTATCTATAATTGGCTCGAGAGTCGAGACTGGCTTGAGATCGATATGGAACCGAGCATGAGTCGACTCTCTTACTCGACCTGCAACTCGACTCAACTTGAGCCCACTCAGGTTTTTAGACGAGCAGAGCTGAGTTCAAACTCGACTCTTTCGCAGTCCGTACACTCCAAAATTCCCTTCATCCTTGATGTACCGGACTACCGGGCCACACATATCCATAAGCTACCGAGAAACCGTCACAACTAACCTCAAAGACAGAGCTTACCTTATAACTATCAGATCCATCCAGCTCCACGTTAAACCTTGTCCATTCATTGCACGCAGACGAGCACACTGCACAGGCAGTGTAACCCGAGTGCAAGACGAGCACGTCAGGCGAGGTGCCGGTGAGGCGGTGAGCATGTGTCCAGTGCGGCTGCGGCGTAGCCCAAAGTGCATGGCAAGGCAAGCACAACGGGAAGAGAACGCCGACGACGTGACGGGACACAGGCATCATCAGCGACAGCAACCTTGGCTTAGCGCTCGGCTCGGGTGGGGTGGGGTCGCGTCTCCAGACTTAATATAGGCCTACCCAAGAGAAGAAGCCTCTGCGCTGCGCTCTCCTTCCAGAACCTTCTGGAAGTATGCGCTCGTAGCTTGGTCATCCTAGTTGCGGCGCCCCCACGCGCGTGGGTCTCGGCTGTTTCTTTCGGTGTTGTTTTGGGGATTATTTGGTGGGGATTAGAGTCTAGAGCCTGTTCTTGGCTTTCGTGGGTGGCGGTGGCGGGGGATCGCTTATGGTCTGTAGAATTGGGCGTCCGTGGCGCCGGAATGCTAGCTTCCTCTCGCGATTTGTCGCTCCTGCATGTTTTCTTGGGGGTGTGGTGGTGGTTTGATGGGGGCTGAGTTGGGGGGAGGAAGGTGTTAATTTTGTACGTTCTGATTGTCCTTGTAAGATCAAAATCACAGCTTTATGTGTAGGCTCTGGAGGAAATTTGTGAAAAAATGTTCCCTGTGATTGAAGCCCTGAACGGAGTAGGTTAGGCGCATGATTTGTAGGTGCGTCTAGGTTAGATTCTGGCTTGCGGATCGATAGCTGGCATGTATGCTCCAATAAGTTGGTCTGCGAGAATGCAGATTGAATTAAATCAAGGAATGCCGCTTCTGTTTGATGTCTTAGATGGATGTGGGTGAAGCTGTTGCAGGTCAAAAGTTCTGTGCAAATGGCTTTGTAAGTGGACTTGTGTGGTCAATTTGGCACCTATGGCGCGTATTTTCTGAATGCAGGTCGTGATTGCTGAAATTTTCATACCCTGAACTCCCCAGATCAGTCTACAGATTACAACAAGAAACAAGAGATAGCATTACTGCCAAACAGAATTGTTCCAAAAAGCGGCTAGAAATTCCCAACATTGCTGATTAAATAACATAAAGGACACCAGACAAGTGAGGCACAACCTCATCTTCTGAATCATGGAAGTGGAAATGCTCCTCGTCGTCGTGGTCATCGGTGCAACCTAGCAAATTAACACCACCGCATGGCAGAATAGTACTATCACCAACTACGGACGAGCACCCAGTCTCCACACGGTCTCCATCCATGGCCTGTACAAGATTGTTGAAATGGCACACGCAGTTCTACACATCAAGCAACCAAACAGGAAACGGTAGTAAGCGTAACTGAGCAAGAGCTCACCTGATGCGCAAGCAGCCATTCCACGATGGCCTCCGGGTCTCGTCCACCCCCGTTGTGTTCAAGAGCCATGGCGATCCTCTCCTCGGACAAACCCATGTCGACGAAACGAGCGACCGCCGGGCTCGAACCCGCCACGCCGTGCCGCGGCGAACCCTAGACGTTGTTAGTTAAGCCTTGACACATGCATTTTCCATTCATGCTTTTTGCATGCATGGCAAGATTAGCTCGTGCATGCCTTAATTCACGATTGACGCAGAAATCACTGCGATTCATTTCCTTTGTAAGCTTTCTTTTCTTTATAAGCTTTCTTTCCTTTGCATGCAAGCTCGTTTTCCCTCTTATAAATAGAGAAGAAGAAGAATAGAAAAGCAGCAAGTATTGCAGCACAAATTCAGTGTGTGTTTAAGTGTTCAGTACGTGTGTATGTCTGTGATCTAGTGCAGAGGAGTTCATCCTAGCGCCAGCGCTCACCTGGGCGATCCAACAAGTGGTATCAGAGCCCGTTATCGGCGTTGGCCGCGTGATCGTGCGTCGAAATGCCTCGAGCACGAACAGCCGCCACCACCCTCGAGTTCCGGCGATCGCTCCACGGAGGTGGAGGCGGCGGGGCGACCATGGTGGTCGTGTACCGCGTGGTCAAGGAAGGGGGAGGCGGGCCGGTGAACTACCCCACGCTGACCAAGACAAACTACAACGATTGGGCCTTGTTGATGAAGATCAAGCTACAGGCTCGAAACCTCTGGTGCGCCATCGATTCCGGCAACGACATCGACGTGCACGAGGACCGGATGGCGCTCGACGCCATCTCGGTATGATGCCACCGGAGATGATCTCCTTTGCCGCGGTCAAGCCGTCCGCGAAGGCGTGGGAGTGTCTCGAGTCATGCGGATCGGTGACGACCGCATCCGGAAGACGAGCGCACATCGACTGCGGCGCCAGTACGAGCACCTGGCGTTCCGGGACGGCGAGGGCGTCGAGGACTTCGCTCTGCGCCTCACGAGCCTCGTCAATCAACTTGCCACCCTCGGCGATCCAGAGCCCCCCATCAAGGTCGTCGAGAAGTACCTCCGCATCGCACGTGGCAGGTATAAACAATTGGTTATTCCATGGAAACCCTGCTCGACATCTCCACCCTCTCCGTCGAGGAGATCACCGGCCGACTTCTGGCGTCGGAGGACGATCCCGAGCCGCCTCCAGCCCAGAGCGGGGGCAAGCTGTACCTCACGGAGGAGCAATGGCTGGAGCGGTACAAGCAGAAGGAGCAGGAGAGCCCTCGAACCGGTGGCAGCTCCTACAACCGCGGCAAGCGCCGCGGTCCAAAAGGGAAACCGCGCGGTGGCGGGAACGCGGATGCGCGGGAAGGGTCCAGCCCGGCGCCGGCCCGCAACGGCGACAAATGTCGCTACTGCGACAAAATTGGCCACTGGTCCAAGGAGTGCAAGAGCAGGAAGAGGGACGAGCAGGCCCACGTGGCCCGAGACGACGAGCCCAGCCTCCTCTTGATCCAAGACGGCGCCATCCTCATCAAATCGCCGCCACCGCTACCAGAGCTCACTGTGCAGGCCCCGACAGGCCATGCCGGCCAAGCTGCCCTCAATCCGGGGGCACCTGCACCTCATGCGGCACCTCATCTACAGCCACTGTCGAAGCATGTCGAGCTGGTGGAGAGCAAGGTGTTCGCGGCGCTCGACGGCGAGGAGGACCGCGACTCCAAGCGATGGATCTTCGACACTGGGGCCACCAACCACATGATAGGGTCTCGGGCGGCGTTCTCCGACCTCAACACAGGCATCACCGGCTCTGTGCGTTCGGAGACGGATCTATGGTCCGGATCGAGGGATGCGGAACTGTGCTCTTCGCATGCAAGAACGGCGAGCACCGGACCCTTCCCAATACCTACTTCATCCCGCGCCTCACCGCCAACATCGTCAGCTGCGGTCAACTGGACGAAAGTGGGTTCCAAATCCTGATTGAGGACGGGATACTGCGGGTACGTGATGACCAGCGGCGCCTCCTCTCCAAGATCCATCGGAGCGCGGGTCGGTTGTACGTGCTCGACATCAACATTGCACGGCCAGTCTGCCTTGCCTCGTGTGCCGGTGAGGACGCCTGGCGTTGGCACGATAGGTTCGGCCATGTCAACTTCGCTGCACTGCGCAAGATGGGGCGAGAAGGCATCGTCCGTGGCCTTCCCCTGCTGTCCCAAGTGGAGCTGGTGTGCGAGGCTTGCCTCGCCGGCAAGCATCGTCGCGCACCGTTCCCGCACCAAGCGCAGCGCCGTTCCACCGAAGCACTCGAGATGATCCACGACGATCTGCGTCCGATCGGCCGGCGACACCGAGCGGGAACCGCCACTTACTCCTCCTCGTCGACGACTACGGCCGGTTCATGTGGGTGGTGTTGTCGCCACCAAAGACGCCGCACGACGCCATTAAGCGCATCCAGCGGCGGCGAGCAAAGCGGCATGCGGTGCGCGCTCTACGCGACGGATCGGCGGGAGAGTTCACGGCGGCGGACTTTGCAGACATTGCGCCGAGCTCGGAGTATGGCGTGAGGTGACCGCGCCGTACACACCACAGCAAAACGGCGTCGTCGAGCGGCGGAACCAGACGGTGGTTGGGACCGCCAGAAGCATGCTTAAGGCGAAGGGGCTCCCGGGCAAATTTTGGGGGGAGGCAATCACCACGGCGGTGTACATCCTCAACCGAACGACGATGAAGGGTACCGGCGGCAAGACCCCGTACGAGCTCTAGAACGGGAGTACGCCGGCAGTACATCACCTACGCACGTTCGGATGCGTCGCCCATGTCAAGGTTGTCAAGCCCAACCTCCAGAAGCTGGACGACCGCAGTCGGCCGATGATCTTCGTCGGCTACGAACCCGGCTCCAAGGCATATCGGGTCTACGACCCGGTGGCGAGACGAGTCCACATCAGCCGCGACGTTTTCTTTGACGAAGAGGCGCGGTGGGAGTGGAGCGGTGATCAAGCGGCGGACGGCGACAGTGAGTTCGTCATCGAGTACACCACTGTGGTCCAGCCTGAGGTGGTGACCACGTTTCAGCAGCAGCCTCAAGCAGGGACTACGACGTCCTCCAACTCATACGCGACGCCATCACCGCCACGATCACCAACACGCGCCAAGCCGGAGGCGTGGTCGCCCACACCGCACCGCACACGCCCGATCGAGTTCGCTTCACCGCCGGCTAATGTGGAGGAGGCCACGGATCTTCGAACACGACGACGGCGCCCCGCCGTTTCGCACCATCGACAACATTCTCGGTCCAACGACACCACCCGGGATGGCGCGCCGGGATCTGGACGAGGATCTGCTCCTGGCGAGCATCGACGAACCAACCACATTCGAGCAGGCTCAAGCGCACGAGTGCTGGAGGACGGCCATGCTCGACGAAATGACATCGATCGAGTCGAACGGTACCTGGGAGCTCGTCGACCCACCACCGCGCCAGCACCCAATTGGGCTCAAGTGGGTCTTCAAGACGAAGAAGGACGCCACGGGCATCGTCATCAAGCACAAAGCCAGGCTTGTGGCAAAGGGATACGTGCAACGTCAAGGGATCGACTACGACGAGGATTTCGTGCCGGTGGCAAGGCTCGAGTCTGTCCGACTCCTGTTGGCACTCGCGGCGAGCGAGGGCTGGCCAGTCCATCACATGGACGTTAAATCGGCCTTCCTCAACGGGGAGCTGAGGGAGGAAGTCTATGTCGTTCAGCCACCGGGGTTCGTGGTCGCCGGCAAGGAGCAGAAGGTGCTGCGTCTAATCAAGGCTCTCTACGGCCTACGTTAAGCCCCGCGCGCATGGTACGCCAAGCTGGACGCCTCTCTGGTGTCGCTCGGGTTCCAGCGCAGCGTAACCGAGCATGCCGTGTATGTCCGCGGAGCGAGCACGCACCGGTTACTCGTGGGCGTCTACGTCGACGACCTCGTCATCACTGGCGGTGACAACATCGAGCTCAAGCAGTTCAAGAAGGAGATGATGAACACATTCCAGATGAGTGATCTGGGGCTACTCCACTACTACCTCGGCCTGGAGGTGAACCAAACCGAAGAAGGCATCATCATCAGTCAGGGTGCCTACGCGACGAAGATTTTGGAGGCAGCAGGGCTGGCAAACTGCAATGTCAGCATCACACCCATGGAGTCACGCCTCAAACTCAGTAAGTTGAGTTCCGATCCACCAGTTGATGCTACTGAATATAGGCGGATCGTGGGAGCGCTACGCTACCTGGTGAACACGAGACTGGATTTGGCGTACGCAGTGGGCTATGTCTCCCGGTTCATGGAGAAGCCCACCACCGAGCACCTAGTGGCCGTTAAGCGCATACTGCGGTATGTCGCCGGGACAGTGCACTATGGCTGCCACTACCGGAGAAAGGAAGGAGGCATTGCTCTTCTTGGCTACAGCGACAGCGATCATGGCGCAGACGTCGACGGCCGCAAGAGCACCACCGGAGTCCTGTTCTTCCTCGGCGACAACATCATCACCTGGCAGTCCCAGAAGCAGAAGGTGGTGGTTCTGTCTAGCTGCGAAGCTGAGTACATTGCCGCCGCGACTGCTGCTTGTTAGGGGGTTTGGCTGGCGCGCCTCCTTGCAGAGCTCAGGGGAGAGGAGGCCGATGCTGTCACACTCAAGATCGATAACCAGCCCGCGATCCAGCTGAGTAAAAACCCTGTCTTTCACGACCGCAGTAAACACATCGACGTCAAATACCACTACATCAGAGAGTGCGTCGAAGAAGGCAGGGTGAAGGTCGAGCCAATCAACACCGAAGTTCAGCTGGCGGACATCCTGACAAAAGCTCTTGGGCGAGATCAGTTCGTGCAGCTGCGGTCCAAGCTCGGCCTCGTCGACATCAAGCAAGTGTGCAGGGCTTAGGGGGAGATTTGTTAGTTAAGCCTTGACACATGCATTTTCCATTCATGCTTTTTGCATGCATGGCAAGATTAGCTCGTGCATGCCTTAATTCACGATTGACGCAGAAATCACTACAATTCCTTTCCTTTGTAAGCTTTCCTTCCTTTATAAGCTTTCCTTCTTTTGTAAGCTTTCTTTCCTTTGCATGCAAGCTCGTTTTCCCTCCTATAAATAGAGAAGAAGAAGAATAGAAAAGCAGCAAGTATTGCAGCACAAATTCAGCATGTGTTTAAGTGTCCAGTACATGTGCATATCTGTGA
This sequence comes from Otatea glauca, assembly GCA_036346275.1. NCBI lineage: Eukaryota > Viridiplantae > Streptophyta > Magnoliopsida > Poales > Poaceae > Otatea > Otatea glauca. Next base: position 11,703,345 of record CM070730.1, on the reverse strand, counting down.
TCTAGTGCAGAGGAGTTCATCTCAACGCCAGCGCTCACCTGTGCGATCCAACGGACGTGCGCAGAAAACAAACCAATCGAATCGAGGAGCGAGAGCAACCGCGCAAGGACTAGCTGTGTCCTCACATGCGCCCCCGTGACGTCCGGCTGCGGTGTAGGTTCCCCGGCATTCGCATCGCCGTCGTCCCGTCGCCGGTGCTCCGGGCGGAGGCGCTCCCGCTGCTCGAGCGCTGGGAAAGTTTCGAAGCAGCGCGCGTGGTGAGTGAGACGACATTGAATGGGAAACACGGTACAAAACGAGCAAACGTAGCGCGAATTTACCATGCTTTGATAAACTGATCGTCTGATCCCCAATTGATCGGGAGGGACGCAGAGAGCCAGAGGTAAAAGGCAGTCTTTTTTCCCCTCAACTCAAGCTTTTACCTCTAAATGAGTTTATTTTCAAAAAAACTAGTCCAAAGTCCGTACTTTGTCACGAGCACATTAAGATGTTGTCGTCGAATTTAACTTATGGTATGTTGATCTTCGTCTCAGCCTGTATCATACTACTATTGTTGAGCTTAGCTTACACTACGTCATTGACTTTATCACCATTGATTGCATCGTACCTTTGCCGCACACTATGAAGGGAGGGAAGGTAGTTTGTTGGCGTGAGCATTACGTTTTTTTAGTAGTTAATTTTGTTTGTTATGCAGCAGTTTTCTTATTTTTTTGTTAGAGATTTTTAGGGGTGGAAGAAGGATTTGAGGATAGATGGGCGGCAGGTTCACAAAATCGACGATTTTCGCTTGTATTGAGGTGGTTCGGCGATAAAAATCGCTCGGTAAACTATAGAGTTCGAATGCAAATTGAAAAAATGTAGAAAAATGCGTTAATTTTTTTTGAAATTTTTTGTGTGAGGTCGTGAGGCAATTCTAATGATACTAAAAAAAATTCAGATGATTAGCATATCTATGTATTTTTAAAAAATTCTGACATTGATATTGTCAGAATATATACTCTTCAGTTTTTGATTTTCTAGGGGAACAAAATGAAGTCTAATATTTCTTAAACTTTTTGTATGATGTTCTAACATAATTCTAATAATGTTGTAAAATTTTCAGATGGTGATCAGGCATATGTATTTTTTAAAAATTCTAAAAGTGCTACTAACATTATATATGCTCTTCTGTTTTTTTTATTTTATATGGGCACTAAATGAAGTATAATATTTCTGAAAATTTTAGTACATGATCCTTTGGCACTATTTATGGTTAAATTAAAATTTCAGAATATAATAAATCTTGTAAATTTTTATAAAAAACTGACAGTGTTTTGTTCCTTTTTATTAATTATTGTTTTGGATTTTTTAGAAGCACTAAATGATTTCAAAAATTATTTAAATTTCTCTGAGGTGTTTTATAGATTAATTGGGATTTCATGTAATGTTTTACATTTTTTTGGATTTTTTTTCAATTTTCCTTCGGCGTGCTGCAAATAAAAAAATCGATCGAAAATCGGTGAAAATCGCTCAATTTTTTTCACCGTTGTTTGACCGCCGAGTTAGTAAATATTACAGAGTCGCTACACGATCGCATTAACCAATCAGCCAAAACACTGGGGAAATGGGGCTTGGTTGGAAAGCCAAAATTTCACAGGAAGCTGGCACTGTTTGGTATGACTGTAGTTTTAATGAAAAGTAGTTTTTGGCTACGTTGTATGGTTGCACGACTGGATTGAAGATGTTTGGTGTTTGACAGTCTGGCTTTTAAGTGTGAGAGGTGTGGGTCTAGAATGAGGAAGAAAGGAGTGAGGTTTGGGGATTTTATATTTAGTAGGAGAGAGTAATTTTCTTCAACTCTAGTGAAAAGTCTGAACTCCAACCCACTGAAACCGTAGGAAGCTACTTTAGACCGGCTTTCGATTTTCAGCTTCTCCTAATACAAATAGGCTGCTAATTTTTGGCTTCCGACTACAAAGAAACTAGTTGTTGGCTTCCGACTGCGAAGAAACCAGCCGTTTAGAAATAGCTTCTGACTTTCAGAGGAAAGTCGAAACTAAAACCGTTCCAAACATAGCCAATCAAAGTTAATTGCCGTTTCACTTTCTCCCGTTGAAGAAAATATGGTTTTTCTTGAGAAAAAGGGGTTGCATTTTTCTCCATTGTATTGAACTGTGCTACCTATTCTATTGTACACTTTGTACATTCAATATTTCTCTTTGACATCCTTTAGCCAAAGCACGGGCATGCGACCCAGTAGATCTCGCAAAAGATAGAAATACTGAAGCCATGTGGCGATTGCAGGAGTATTGAGTGTATATATCAAATCCAATACATTATTGTATGCACAAATCACACAGGCTACTGTCTAACCGACCTGGCCACAATTGATATTACACCACCCGAACTTGCAAGCAATATGCAGTATACCAGAGAATGTAATTCACAAGGAGACGATCCAGAGAAAAAAAGCCAACAAAAAGTTGCTGCAATAAGCCGATAACAAGATGATCTCTCATTGAGGCCTGTAGTAGTTGCTCTGGTGAGGAGGGTAAGCTCCCGGGGCATTGTATGGTGGCTGAGGATATGGTCGTTGCTGCGGCTGTGGCGGCTGATGTGCATGGTAGTATGGCCCACGCCATCCAGGATATGCTGGTTGACCATAGTCATGACTGGGAGGTGGCTGATGTGGCGGCTGCTGGTACTGACCGGGGTGTGGTGTGCCGTATGGCACCTGTTGCGGTGGCGCGCCATATGAGGGGTATGGCGGTATGTATGCAGGTCTTGGCTCTGGTTGAGAGTACCCAGGCCTTGAATCTCCTCCAGGTGGAGCAGCATAGGGGGGCTGAGCATGAGGAGCATGTGGTAGTGGTGATGGACTGTTCTGATCTCGTGGAGCAGAAGTGTTCCTCGGCATGGTCGTGTGGCTGGAAGAAGAGAAATTGAAACCCGCTAGCTTTCTCTGCACATCTTCGATCATTTCACGGCATTGAATGTTTCGGGTCATTATAAAATCACCGCACTGCTGTTTAATTCTGCCTATTGCACCCTGCACAAAGGGATCATTCAAGAATATAATCAGTAGACCTACCAAGAGGTGTCTCCAGCATTTATGGTTTCACTAGAGTGGAACCAAAATGCGATCGAGATGCCCGCATACGGCATACCTGTAAAGTCACATAAAAATTTAGGCCATCATTTATGTTCTTCTTAATATCCTGGTATTCAGCAACAGCGGCAGCAATTTGCTTGTAACATTTCTCACGAGCAGCTGAAAAATAAGTTCCACAAATCAGCACTACACAATACATTTTTTTTACAGGTCTAAACAAAAGATGCACAAAATAGCACCCGAAGTGTGATATAATTTCCATGAAATGGTTTAAAAGTACATAATAAGAACCTTTGCAGCTCAAACTATAAAGCAGTGCCAGCATAAGTGATTCTTCACATCTTATGTCAAACTTGAGAACAGGAGTAAACAGAAGCAGAATCATTGAAGGAACTTTACTGAAAACAATGTCCAGAAGGAAAAATCATGCACACAAGCAACCCCGAGCCTGATATTTAAAGTATATATGGTGAAAGGCGGCAGAACACGGCATGGATAACTAAAGCAGATAAAATGCTGAAATTGGTACAGATATGTCCGAAGAAATAAAACCCCATCGGTAAAGGTAACAGAAATAGTTACATCATAACCAAATGCTTGCTGGTACACCGCTCTCTAAATTAGGGAAAGTCTAGGATGTCACTGTGTTCGATTCAAGAATGGCCAGGAAAACCAGCTTCACTAAGTGCATGATATCTACCATCCATTTGATGAACAAATCTAAAGGGGTACCTTTGTAATCCTCCAGGTTGAATACAGCAGAAAATTTCTCATTTTGTGCCTGTGTAAGGGCCCAAAATATTAGTGTTAGACACAGAAAGGAAGAACATGGAAATATAGCATAGTTGACTCTTCAAAATAATTGTCACTTGTCTTTTTTTCTTCGCTAGCATCCACTCATTTTAAATGAAAGCCATTGAAGCTACTAGTTACTTATTTTCAATATGCATAAATCATTCATGGGATATCCAAGTCTAATTTTTTAGCAGAAATGATGCTTACCAGAGACTTAGAGAACAAAGGAAGTCCCAAAGTGGACTGCACCAATATTAATCAGGAATGGTGTCTTACCTGTATTTGTAGCAATAATTGTTCCTGCTCCACAATGTTATCGGCAATTTCAGCACAGATTGGATCGTATTTTGCAATCTCCTTCTTAAAAAGGTCATCATGTGATCCAACACCAGCCATCAACTTTGGCAGTATATCATCCTGGTACAAATGAATCTATGTATGAATGTGGCTACGCCAGAGGGAGTATGTACAACTGTTTTTATAAGTAATGAAAGATGGAGATTGAATTCAGCCATCAGAAGGACCAACGAACTTCAAAAGCAAAGTAGCAGGATCTCCCTGGAATCTTGAAAGTGGAAGTTCAAAGGGCAGCACATAGCAGAAAATGCCTCATTGCAACAACAGTAGCACATTACAAGCAAAGCGCTTATAGCAGCTTATCACAAATTTGTATTACCACGGCACTATCATAAATTAGCATGATTTGTCTATTGAGAAGATAGCTGGGCACATTTTTTGTAAATTAATTTTATCATAGGATAGGGCCTATAGCAGTCTATGTACACATTTATCAAAATAAGTTTCACAATAGGAAAGGACCATACCTTTCTCTTCATTTCTTTAAGCATGTCTTCAAGACCTGCCCTTTGTGCTCCTAGAGATTCCAGTTGCCTCTGTGTCGACACATCAAAATTAGCTTCGCTAAGTTCAAAACAAATGAGGCCTGCTAAATGTTTGTAAGCTAAGACAAAATAATGTACATACCAAGCTTTGTTTAAGGGCTCCAACAATAGCATCTTCATTTCCATCCAAGGACATGATAGGCCTTGAAATACTTGGAAGTGCAGACTCTATCTGCAACATATAACAGCAATGTGAAACTATCCAGAGATAGTGATAAAAACAGGTTTGGGGCTCATTGTGAAGCAGATATAAAAGGGCAATCTTCTCAAATCTTAAGAATATTTCTTATTTTAATGTAATCTTAAACTCTCACCGGTCTTCTGTCAAGAATAGACATCAAGGGATAGTTCTTCTTAAGACCTCGTTCAATCTGAGAATTACTATCAGCAGCTTGCTTAAGATTAGCAGCAAACAGATTCAATTTATCTTGAATATTTTTTGTTAGGGTGCTTGATTGAGGCCTAGTCCAACGACTCCCAAATTGTGTCCGAAATTGGGCATCTTCATTCGCCTCCTTCTGCAGCAGCTCTTCAGTTTGAACGAGTAACTCCTGATTGACTCTACTCAAATCCCTAAGCTGCTGCAGCTCAGCTTCCAAGCCAGCAGGGCCACCGCTTATCTGCACAGCCTCAACGTCCTCCTTCAGATCTAAAGGTAAGCTGATATTACCTTCCAGTGAAAGAATAGAATCAGGCAAGTCCATTTCCTTCAGCCTGACTCTAGTGATCTCACTAGCTTGCTGCAATTTCTCTGCCTGGTTCCGAATGATGTCATCTACCATCTCTGTGTACTTAGAAAGTGCTTTCATGCTGCCATCGGGCACAAGTGATGAGAAAAGCCTCTCCTTGGTAGCATCTAGAGCTTCAGCCAAAGAAGTAGGCTTTACAAGGGATGCTGCAGGGAGTGCTCCCAAAGAACCAGCATCTGGAACCCGCATCAGATAAACACGATCATTCTCCTTCAGCGCCCTCTCCAAGTTGGTCTTCATGATACTCTCCAGTTTATTGACAGAATCCAGAAGTGGGGCAGCAACTCCCTTGGCCGCCTTCTTGGCATCAGCCAAGGCACTTATTCCAATCTTTAGACGTGCAATTTCCTGAGCAATTTCTTCTCTCTCATGAAGATCCAATGAATATCTATAGCAAGCATCAGCATAGAATTGAGCTGCCTTCAGCTGGACATGAGATATCCATGTCTTATCAAAGTGTTGACTAAGAGGAGATGCACTCAAAGCTGCATAAGCTTCTTCATAGAATATACCCACCTGAAAAGATACATTAACATCATAACATGTAATAATCAGAATTAGGCAAATAGCACATTGACATCAAAGTTACACAAAAGCATAGAAATGTGATATCACGAGTGAGGACGTGTTAAATTAGCAGTAATAAAGCATCAATCATGCAAATTGTACATAATTAGTCAAATCCATAGCACGAACTAATCTCACTGCCACTGGGAGATACATATGAACGCCAGCAAATCAACCATACTGAAAGTTACAATCAATGAACGCCCCCAATAGTCACTACCAATTGTCTCCGAAATGTGTTTTCAACCAAACAATTTAATCACCTTATGGTATATCAGGTTTATCATGATGACATGATAAACAAACTTCCCTAAATTGGTGTTCAATATGTCAAAACTCACTTATTGTCAACACTACACTAGACAAATTCCAAAACAACGACATGCCATCTCTAAATCACTTATGGTTGGTAATCACAAAGACTCCCAAACCATTCCGAGCTCCCTACAATATTAATCAAAATAAGATCACTTGAACACATTGCCATCATCGCAAGTTCGTAGCAACAAAACAACCCAACCAATAGGCAGTAAGGACGCACCTGCCGCGCCACCTTGGAGCACAGGGCAGGCGGCTTCCCGCCAGCTATCACCTTCTCGAAGAAGCACTCCTGCGCCTGGGCGAGCATGAGCTTCTCCAGCATCCCGGCGCACTCAGGCGTGACATCCACGGTGGTGGCCCCCGCAGCGACGGCCTTGGCGGCGACCCCACTCTCCCTGAGCCACGCGAATGCGCCCGCGGCGCTCTGGAACGCGCCGCACGCCGTCCTGATTCCGACGTCGGTGGCGCGGTCCGCGGCAAGCGCGATCTGCGAGTAGACGGCGCCGAGGTTGAAGAGCACGGCTGCCTTCTCGAGGTGGATGGAGGCGAGGCTGGACTTCTTGTTGGCCTTGAAGGCGTCGTGCCAGGTGAAGGAGAGGGAGTGGACGTGGCCGCGGTCGGGGGAGATGGGGAAGCGGGGCTCGACGAGGGCGAGCGCGCGGGCGTAGGCGAGGAGCGCGTCGCGGCGCTGCTCGAGGGAGGATGGGTCCGGGAGGGAGGGCTGCTCGAGCGCCGCGGCGCGGAGGTGGCGCACGGCGCAGAGGTCGTCGTCGGCCGCGGCCGCCTCGCGCTCCGAGTAGGCGGAGGCGATGTAGAGGCGCAGCGGGTGGTAGAGGTCTACGGCCGTCGTCTTCTTCTCGTGGATCGCCAGCATCACGTTCGCCGCCGCCGCCATCGGGGCGCGGTGGCCGGACTAGGGGAGGAGAGGATTTGGGGGAGGGAGAGTTGGAAGTGGTCGCGTTGGAGAGAGTACTAGTCCAGCGAGGAGAGATACTTCGCCGCGTCGGGACGCTGGGTGCTTTGAGATTCGCGCTCGAGCGCTGACCGGGGCGGGTCGTGGTCTGGGTCAGAACGGAGTCGCGGTTGGGTTCGGACTTCTGAGTAGGCACGTAGGGCTGGTGGAAATATATAGTGTTGGGAAAATACGTGGTCCAATGAAAAACTCACTATGATCTCTTAGTCGAAATCCTATGCAACTACTATATAAGGAAGAGGGGGTCCCACTATGTACAAGCAATCAGAAATCAATAAAGTATTCTGTCGTCGCTCTTCCTATACTTGTATCTCTCTCTCTTCTCCAATTTTAGATCTGTTCGGAAACCCCGGACTATTCGATAGCGAGGTTCCTTAACACGTTATCAGCACGAAGCTCTACCGGCGAATAGATTGAAAAGGTGAGAAAAAGTGAGAATTAACGATTGAATCTAATCGATTCTTTTTCTATGCATGCATCTATCCTACGTAGTACGAAGCTACACGAAGAACGCTCGAAGTTACTCAGTACAGCACGAAGCTACAGTACTATTCATCACAGAAAAGAGAAAAAAAAGGGAACATCGAAGAGCGCGCTGCCGGCTTGAAGCTTCGCCGTGCGCGTTGCTGCAGGCGTCGCAATCGCCTCGGTCTTGCAAGCGCAAGACTTGCGTGACAACGCGATGGCATCGCCGTCGCAGGCACGCCGTCGGCCTCGCCGCCCGCGCCGACCCTCCGCGCGCCGCCGCCATCGCCCGAAGCCTCGGCTTCGCTGACTCGCCGCCGTCTGCCGTCGCCGTCCGGCTCAAGCCGCCCCGCCACGCGCCGATCGCCGAGCGAGCCGCCGATCCTCCGGCAGCCGCGCTCGGCTCCACCGATGGCGCGCGCCGGCACGCCGCCGTCGCCGCCGCTCGCGCCGGCTTTCCCGTCCGCCGGCTCGAAATAGCGCCGCCCGCCTTATTCCGCGCAGCGCCTTGGCCATGCTCGCCGCCGCCGCCGTGCGTGACCTCGGCTCGTGCCTCAGACGCCGCCAAGAGCGCGCGCCGCCGGCCTCGCCGCCCGCGCCCGACCCGCCGCGCGCTTATAGCCGCCACCACCGGCCGAAGCCGAGCCGCGCACCGAAGCGCCGGCCCGGCGCCGGCTCGAGTTGCGCCGCCTCGCCTTGCTCGCCGCCAAAAGCATCGTCGGCGACTCCGCTGGCGCTCTCGCGTAAACACCGCACGAAGAATCGGGAGGAGGCGGCGCACGCAGCGAGGTGGCAGGCAAGGTGGCGAGGCGCGCGGCCCAAGACGAGGAAGCGGAGCAGGCAAGCAGGCGAGGCGCGAGGAGGAGCGCGATGGCGCATGGCGGCGAGGCGCAGGGGAAACCCTAGCGCATGCGCACTTATGGGCCAGGGCAAGGCCCAAATAGCCGATCGGCCGGAAAAGAAAAGAAAGGAAAAGAAAAGGAAAGGAAGAAAAGAAAAGAAAAATAGTAGAAAATTTTGAAAAATTGCTAGAAAATTCCATAAAATTATCTGGCTCTGTTTTTTTAATTTTTCTAGCTTTATTTCTCTGTTTTATGAATATTCTTTAGCATATTGCCCCTTGTCCCTTGCCCCAATCTAAATTATTTACCACCCCAGTTGATTACCATGCACCATGTGCTATCAACAATTCAACATCGTTGTGTTACAACCCCGCCACTACAACTCAACATCATTGTATGACAACACCTGACACATCTTCTCGTAAACATATTACATATTTCATTAGTCAAGATTAATTTTGATATTTCAAAAACATGTGTCATACGTGGCATAGTTAAGCACACTAAGCACGGTCAAACCAGCCAATGTTGGCATCTAATAGCAACCAACTATAATGATCCATCCTAGTGTGACAAATAATCATAGCATACGAATGACAAGATGGGGTATAATTCAATTGGGTTGAATATCTAAATCCCAAACTATTTTGAAACAGTTGTACATGAAATAACATGCAATAATTTAAATCAATATAGCGATTTGTAAAACCGGATTCAACATAATCAAAGCACAACTTACCTTGGAATAGCTTTTATTCTTGCTCTCAACCTTGGTCTTGGTTCAACGATTCCTCTTTGAACGCTCTGAGCACTTTAACGTTTACGTGTAACGGAAGAAAACACCAAAATAGAGAGCAAATAAACTCTAAAAATTAAATAAAATCCACCATTAAATAGATCTCAATTTTATAAATTTTTAGAAATTTGAATCGACTTAATCGGAGCTCATATTTAGAAGAACATGCTGATAAAAGATTTGATAAATAAGAAAATCAGGAAAATAATAAGAGCAGTGCTTCGATGCTTTCCTTTCTAATACAAGTTGCACAAATCTTAAAGCAAATAAAAGGGTAAGTAATCATCATCTACCCTTTATTTATACTTTAATATTTGTGCAACTGTAAAAAAGAAAAACATAAAAACACCTCTCAAATAATAAATATATAATTTTTCTAAATTATTTTTATACTGAAAAATCGATTAATAACGCAATATAACATCAGCACTGCATTAAAGTATTTCGGACCGTTCGGTCAGGAAACGACGATCGAGATCTTTTGGTACTGTGGCTAAAACACCATATCAATTTCTTACTATAGCATGCACAGTAGTAAGTTACCGTAGCATATATTTTTAGATAACATGGACCGTTCTTCTGCTCGCTCTGTCGCTCAGACTGCTCTGAGACGTAGAACTGCTAAGTACCCTATCCTGCAACAAGAGAAACTGAACATCCACCCAGCCGCACGCCTGAAAACACCTCTACGTCCGTCCGATTTGCCTCGAGTTTTGCTCCGGGTGGGATCCGTGGTTCACTGGTTCACCTTTTATTTCAATAGGAGTATACTACTGGCAGAGGGAATGGTGCACCGCAAATAGGCTACTACTTTTAATTAGGAGTTGGTGACACTGGTTTGTTCTTTTTTAGAGTATCTGATTCATTGAATCTGATATAAACAGTTGATATAGAAGAAGATTTAATCATATCTTAGATGGAAGGATTTTATCATATCTTTTTTGAATAGAAATATTATTTTAGCATATTTCTATTCACATGTTCTTACTATGGAAGTATGCTATTCATATATCTTATAAATAGAAGGATTTTCTCATCATGTCCTACATGGATAGAAGGATATACTCATCTTATCCCATAATACGGGAATTCCATCTCATCATATCTGGAAATACATAGATTAAAAAGGAAAGAATCACACAACCAAATCACGTGCCAATTACGAAGATGTCGGGGCGACCTAGCTTCCATTCGCCTGCGTACGCTGCCTTCTTCTTTCATCTACTCCCTATTAGAGGCACCCACTTTCATCTCCAGGAGGACAGACCGGTCGGTAGTGGAGACACACGCATGAAGAGAAGAGAAGAGAAGAGAAGAGAAGAGAAGGCTGCGTGCAAGAAGTAAGAAGATTTCCTGCAAGAGGAAGGCAATAACTTTCTCCTCCTTCAATGGTAAGGATTGATATATCTCTACTAATTCTAATAAGAGTTGGTAACGATTGTCCGTTCTCTTCCAGAGTACTTGATTCGTTGGATCTAACATGAATGGTTGAGATGGAAGAGGATTTAACCCGAAAGTTAAATCTATTCGGAGGAACAAACTTTTCCTACTATTGAAACATAACTAAAGTTAGTATTATTTGCAAATAAATTTTTTATCGCAAATTAAGTTTTCGTTGCAACGCACAGACACATGACTAGTACTATGAAATATGTCAATGCAAGTAAGGCATTCCAATTGAAATAGACAGCAGTAAAACTATAGAAAGGTTAGATATGCCCTTAAAGCAATGACCAGAGGCAAGGCTTGAAATCTCGTTTTCGGATGACATCTCCGAGGTGGTCTAAATCCAAAACTTATTGAGATCTCGGAATTTCAGACAAATCCAAGACGAAATACAAAAACAAAAATTCAATCCAGTTTTTTCTTCACCGAGAAAACCGAAATTTTAGCCGGAATTCCCGAAATTTCAGTGAGATTTGCCGATATTTCGGTGAATCTGCACTGAGTGAAAAATAGCTCAAACGAAGTGGAAAAATTTTGAATTTTTTTGTCGAGCTTTCTGACATATCAGTGATGTTCCATAAAAATTTCACATGATTATCAAATATGAGGAATTTTTAAAAATTTGAACATTGCTACTGTCCGAATAAAACGCTGACCAACAAGTTTAAACCGAATGAAAAATATAATAAACCACGTTAGAAAATTTTGAAATTTTGTTTGAATGGTTATGATGTATTACTAATGTTTTCATAAAATTTTCAGATGATTATCAACCTTCATTAATTTTTAAAAAATCGAACAGTGTTACTATTCTAATAAAAACCTTACCGGCAAACTTCAACCAAATGAAAAATAGTCCAAACCATGTTATAAACCTTTGAAATTTTTTTTGGATGGTCCTGATGTATCATTAGTATTTAAATAAAATTTCATGTGATTATCGAGCTTTAATAATTTTTAAAAATTCTGACAGTGCTATGTCCTGATAAAAGCCTGATGATCAATATATAGATTTGGTTTAGCAACCAAAAATGATTTAGAATTTTTGAAAATCTTAAAGAAGAGTGCTAAGGAAATGCTTAAGATCTCATAAAAATTTTGAATCATGATCACACTCCAGTGAATTTATAAAATTCTTACAAAGGCGACGTACCATTTATGTTTTTTCTGTTTTTAATTTTTGAAATATAACAAATGAAGTTCAATGTTTATACAGATTTGATTGAGCAAACAAAAAAAATAATTTTTTTTCAAATTTTAGATAATGTTACTGAGGCTATTCTTAAGCTCTCATAAATTTTTGGATCATGATCACACTCAAGAAAATTTATAAAATGACAAGGTTACTGTCGGCGTTTTCGAGCGCCGGCAAGTAAATTTGTAAGTCTAAGGGGTCGCGCGTTCCACTCCCTGAATGGTTAGACTCGTGAGTCCAAGATGTATACTGGTTCGAGCTGAAAGTCCCTACTCCAGTTCAGATGGCAGTATTGTATTGCTTTTGCACTCTGTTTTACAGACGAGGCTCCTAAATGACTTAGTCTCCTCGTGTTCTTATGTGTTCCTCCTTTAATCGTTTAGTCCTGCCTCCTTTTATCTGAAAGAAGGGGGGGTTACATCGAAGTCGGGAAGAGCGAGGTGACCTATGCTAGGAGCTCCGGTCCTTAAATCCTATGGACTGGTCGCCACCCGTCTTGCCCATCCGGGTCGGTAGCCTTGGTGGTCGGGAGGTTAGGTATTCCCGGAAATAGCGTACTTGCCCTCTGTGATCCTTACGAATCGCCGACGGGGTGGTGCGTGGACGCTGGCGCCTCGGGAGGAGCGCGGCGTTAAATCTTGTCGTGGCCGGTTGATGGGTGGAAGCTTTGTCTTGGCGATCACGGACCTTCTTGGGAAGGAGCCACCGCCCTTGTATAGTCACTCCGATTGACCTCGTTCGTGAGTGCGTGGCGGTAGGTGATGAGGGGCGACACGCGGCCCTTGGCGTCCGTCACCTTGGTTCGGTCGGTCGGAGATCCGCCCGCCAAGGGGTCGGGCGCATTGTCCGTCGAGTCGGGAGATCCCGCTCCGCCAAGGGGTCGGGAGCGTTGTCGGTCGGATTCGCTTCCCTGGCCGGTCGGGAGCGGATGTCTTGTGTGGTCTCGCAGCGACTCGGTCGGTGGCGGGCGGCGCGCTGCTGGGTGGAGATATGCTTGAGGCGGCTCGTCGTTTGGCCGTTAGGGTACCCCTTTATTAGTATTCGTCGAGAGCCCGAACTCCGAGCAATTTCGGCGATTCGGTTGGGGTTGAACTTGGATGAGTGGTGGCGGGCCCGGTCGGTCGATCGAGCTAATCTGGTTAGCGATTTCCGTCGGTGTGCCTCGATGGATCCGACGGCTGCCACAGAGTTGGGCCGGGGCATTTGAACCACGGAGGTTTTACTTGCCTCGTTGCGCATGCCGAGTATAGTTAGCGCGCCGCGCGCTCGTCTTCTTGATCGCCGGGTTACGTGAAGGGCGCCGTTTCCGGCTACCGCATTTACTCGAGACGCTTAGCCTCCTTCGTCGGTAGTATATATATATGCGTGTAGCTTGCTTGAAGGATAACCCTTTTGCGACGAGTTCTTTCTTACGCTCCTTCAAATGGCTTGAGACACCCTCTAGTCTTTAGCTTTGGCGATGACATCGCGGGGAAGAAGAAGATCCTCCGCCGCGAGCTTTGGGTGAGTTCGACAGCGATGGCGAGCTTAGGAGGAGGAAGCCGCGGCCCGTGATCCGCTATACGTTGACGTGCCGCCGAGGCCGTTCCGAGACTCGAGGTGGTAAGGGGGCCCTACGAGGCGATGGCGCAAGGGCGCCGGCCAGAGCCGCAGTGCGGCCGCGTCGATGTCGGTGAACGGCAATGAGGCATCGGCGTGTCGCCAGCGACGCGGCGGTGTCCGTCGACCGAGCAAGGGCCTACCAAAGATGCCGTCGGTGCCACCGACGCCGCACGGATGTTTGATAGGTTCTAGGCGTAGGTAAAGTCTGCCGCGGTGCAGCGTGGCCACTCTTGTGTCTGTCAGGCATCGTGTGTAAAGTCGTGTAAAGTCCGAGCTGTTGGCCTATAATGAAATCTTCTTTTTCTTTATGAAAATGTCTTGCGATGAGTTTGCTTTAATTTTAACCGTCGTGGATAGACCGGGCCTTGATCGGCGGGACGCCAGGATGCCTCTGTGAGGTTGGTGTTCGAGTGCTCGCTTAACGTCGTAGCTAGACGGCGCCTTGGTGGCAGGGCGGCCGGATGCCTCTGAGAGGTTCGGGTGTCCGAGTCTTTGGTTTAACGTCGTAGCTAGACGGTGCCTTGGTCGGCGAGGGACGACCCAATGCCTCTGTGAGGTTCGGGTGTCCGAGTGACTTGGTCGGGACGGCCGGATGCCTCTGTGAGGTTCGGTGTCCGAGTGCTCGCTTAACGTCGTAGCTAAACAAGTGCCTTGGTCGCCAGGACGGCCGGATGCCTCGAGAGGTTCGGTGTCCGAGTGCCTTGGTCGGCAGGACGACCGGATGCCTCTGTGAGGTTCGGGTGTCCGAGTGCCTTGGTGGGCAGGACGACCGGATGCCTCTGTGAGGTTCTGGTGTCCGAGTGCTCGTTTAACGTCGTAGCTAGACGGTGCCTTGGTCGGCAGGACGACCGGATGCCTCGAGAGGTCGGGTGTCCGAGTGCCTTGGTCGGCGAGGACGACCGGATGCCTCTGTGAGGTTCGGTGTCCGAAAGTGCCTTGGTCGGCGTGGACGGCCGGATGCCTCTGTGAGGTTCGGGTGTCCGAGTGCTCGTTTAACGTCATAGCTAAGCGGTGCCTTGGTGGCAGGGACGGCCGGATGCCTCGAGAGGTTCGGTGTCCGAGTGCTCGCTTAACGTCGTAGCTAGACAGTGCCTTGGTCGGCAGTGGACGACCGGATGCCTCTTAGAGGTTCGGTGTCCGAGTGCCTTGGTGGCGAGGACGACCGGATGCCTCTGTGAGGTTGGTGTCCGAAAGTGCCTTGGTCGGCAGGGACGACCGGATGCCTCTGTGAGGTTCGGTGTCCGAGTGCTCGCTTAACGTCGTAGCTAGAGCGGTGCCTTGGTGGCAGGGACGACCGGATGCCTCGAGAGGTTCGGTGTCCGAGTGCTCGCTTAACGTCGTAGCTAGACGGTGCCTTGGTCGGCGGGGACGACCGGATGCCTCTGAGAGGTTCGGTGTCCGAGTGCCTTGGTGGCAGGACGGCCGGATGCCTCTGTGAGGTTGGTGTCCGAGTGCCTTGGTTGGCGTGGACGATCGGATGCCTCTGTGAGGTTGGTGTCCGAGCGCCTTGGTCGGCAGGGACGACCGGATGCCTTTGTGAGGTTCGGTGTTCGAGTGCTCGTTTAACGTCGTAGCTAGGCGGTGCCTTGGTGGCAGGACGGCCGGATGCCTCGAGAGGTCGGGTGTCCGAGTGCCTTGGTGGCGAGGACGGCCGGATGCCTCTGTGAGGTTGGTGTCCGAGTGCCTTGGTCGGCGTGGACGACCGGATGCCTCTGTGAGGTTCGGGTGTCCGAGTGCTCGCTTAACGTCGTAGGCTGGGCGATGCCTTGGTCTGGCAGGACGACCCAATGCCTCTGTGAGGTTGGTGTCCGATCGCCTTGGTCGGCGGGACGGCCGGGTGCCTCTGTGAGGTTGGTGTCCGCGCCTTGGTCGGCGGGACGACCGGATGCCTCTGTGAGGTTCGGTGTCCGAGTGCTCGCTTAACGTCGTAGCTAGACAGTGCCTTGGTGGCAGGGCGACCCAATGCCTCTGTGAGGTTCGGTGTCCGAGTGCCTTGGTGGCGGGGACGACCGGATGCCTCTGTGAGGTTCGGTGTCCGAGTGCTCGCTTAACGTCGTAGCTAGAACGATGCCTTGGTCGGCAGGACGACCCAATGCCTCTGTGAGGTTGGTGTCCGATCGCCTTGGTGGCGGGACGGCCGGATGCCTCTGTGAGGTTCGGTTGTCCGATCGCCTTGGTCGGCGGGGACGGCCGGATGCCTCTGTGAGGTTGGTGTCCGAGTGCTCGTTTAACGTCGTAGCTAGACAAAGTGCCTTGGTGGCAGGACGACCCAATGCCTCTGTGAGGTTGGTGTCCGAGTGCCTTGGTCGGCGGGATGACCGGATGCCTCTGTGAGGTTCGGGTATCCGAGTGCTCGCTTAACGTCGTAGCTAGATAGTGCCTTGGTGGGCAGGACGACCCAATGCCTCTGTGAGGTTGGTGTCCGCGCCTTGGTGGCGGGACGACCGGATGCCTCGTGAGGTTGGTGTCCGATCGCCTTGGTCGGCGGGACGACCGGATGCCTCTGTGAGGTTCGGTGTCCGAGTGCTCGCTTAACGTCGTAGCTAGACGGTGCCTTGGTGGCGGGACGACCCAATGCCTCTGTGAGGTTGGTGTCCGAGTGCTCGCTTAACGTCGTAGCTGGGCGTGAGTGCTCGTTCCGTCGAGCTGGACGTGAGTGCTCGTTTACCGTCGTAGGCTGGGCGTGAGTGCTCTTTACCGTCGTAGCTGGGCGTGAGTGCTCGTTTACCGTCGTAGCTAGGCGTGAGTGCTCGTTACCGTCGTAGCTGGGCGTGAGTGCTCGTATCCGTCGTAGCCGGGCGTGGGGCATCCTTCCGAGTCCTCGTCGGGCGAGGGTAATCGCGAGAAGAATGACCACCGTCTATCCTACATGTATACCCCATCCGCGGTGTGGGACTGGAGGGTTGAGCGACGACGCGTTTACTGCGTTGGTTTGAACGCCGTGCTCGTGGAGCCAATAGCGGGTAGTCCGAGTGGGTCTGGGAGGTCCCGCCAAGGGGACCCTTCCGAGCGGACGATCCCGCAGTAGGGTGTCCCGCCTGTGTGGGCGACCCATAAAAAACCTTTCTTTACTCAATCACGTATGGACCCTGGGTCGTCCGCCGACCCAGAGCACAGCTGGCTATCGCTCATTGATGAGCTCCCGGGAGAGTGTGAAGTATGGTCTCGGACGCGAGTAGAGGTGATTAGGCCGTCAGCCGACCTAACCGAGGGCCCACCGTGGGGCTCACCTCATACCTGCCCCTTGCTCAAGTTTTGCTGGGGCGGCCTTATACCCATCTGGTGGGGTAGGCCTTTTGAACCTGACTCCTCGCTGGGCCCCTGGCGCAAGCCACAAAGCTTTTGCCGTCTTGGGGCCGCAGCGGCCCAGTGGGCTTCTCGCGCGCACCCCGGAACAACCGCTCCGGCCTAAAGGCGGAGACCAAGAGGTTTCGGGACACGTTGTTCGGGGGCGGCGTCTTTATGGCCCTTGTCGCCTGACATGACAGGGATTAAAAGCGGAGTGGTATTGGAAACTGGGAGTTACCAGGCTGGCGCAATAGGCGAGGGTGGACGCGACGCTTCGCTTGAGCGGGGTGCACGCTGGCGGCGCTTGCTTGTCCTCTATAAATCGCCCGTTAGGGTGCTCGGGTAGTCACGCTTTCGCCTTCTTTGTCTCTCGTCTCGAAACAAGAAAAGCACCAGAGAGCCAAGGAAAGAAAACCCGACCTTTCTTTCTCACCTTCGATCGCCTCTTACGTGAAGATGTCGTGGCGAGTGCTCGCAAGACAACTGCGGCGCTCGGCTTGGTGAAGAAGGGCTTCCTCATGCCGCAGGACCTTTCCGGCTGGAGGGTGCCGACCGGGGCCGTCACCCCCGCGCCGCGGGGTGACGAGGTCGTGGTGCCCGCCTCGTTCTTCGAGCGCGGCTTTGGCTCGCCACGCACCCGTTCGCCCGAGGCTGCTTTGTCTCACTACAAGGTGGAGGTGCACTATCTCAACCCCAATAGGGTCCTCCACATCGCCATCTTCATCACGCTGTGCGAGGCCTTCCTGGGGATCGAGCCGCACTGGGCGTTGTGGAGGCACTTCTTCCAGGCAAGGCTCTGGAAAGACAGGCCGTCGGACGCCGTGGCGCCCGAGTGGCTGGCCTCCAGCTTCGCCCGGCCGAGCACGGAGTACCGAGGTAAAGCGCCTCGTCCAACAAGGGTGGCGTTCAATGGCTCTACGTTCAAAACGTCGGCGAGCGCCCCTCGTTTCACCGGGCGAGCTTCCATGGCGGAGGAGCGGTGGGCGGGCGCTAAAAAGAGGGAGAAGAACAAGCCGCCCCGATCGTGGAGCGATCGGGGCTCAAAGGAGGAGGGCTCACCGGGGCGTTGTTGTCGCGCGCTTTATGGGGATGCGCGTGCAACCCTTGTGCCTGTGCCGCACCCTTGTTCCGTATCATGGGCCGTCCGACCGGGCGAGGATGGCGTAACTGAGTGGCCGCGTCTCGAGGTGGAGGCCCGGGTGGCGGTATTCTGGCGAGCGCCACGGTGTACACGGTGGCCACCCGAGCCATTCTCGGCTTTCCGCCAACCGTAAGCGGTGAAATTCCTTTCGCTTCTCTTTTCTTTGTCCTTAGCACTTGGTCCGACCGCATTCCTGCATCCTCTTAGGGGCTTATGGGATGTCTTCGGCGCCGCTCCCGGGATAAGGAAGCGATGGCGCCCGGCGAAGACAGCGTCGACTCCTCCGCAAGAAGCGGAAGGAGGAAAGGAGGAAGAAGAAGCATAAGGAACGCATGCGCGGCAGCTTGCTTGGCGAGGATGTGTCGAGACCACCGCCGTGGGGACAACCTCCATCGAGTGGCGGGGCGCCTCGCCATCCCTATGGTGGGTTTTTCTCGACCGCCGACCGGCGGCGGCCGAGCGTGGACCGGCCGAGGGCGGTGTCACGGGCCCGTGGCGCGGATCCCAGCGAGGGGTGATCTTGCGCTCGCGGTCGTCGCAGCGCCTCGGCTGGAGGTGGCTTCGGGGAAGCGACCAGCCGACTTGCCCCTTGGCGGGGGGCCGGCAAAGAGGGCGCGTGTGCCACGTACCCGCTCGGCCTTGTAAGTGTTTCTTTTTATTGGAGCATTTTTCTTTTTGGCAAAGCCGCCCGAGCGATTCTTGAATCTTTGCAACGTCGGCGCCTACGGGGTGGCCGTGGGGCGTCTTGGGCGGCTCATAATGCTGGTGATTGGTGATTTGGCGACTCGTCGGGTCGGTGGAGGTCGCGATGTCGGCGTCCGAGGGCGCGGTCGCCTTCGAGGGGACGGGCCTCACCCGGAGGTCGTGGCCGAAGAAGAACTTCCGCCGCCTCCGGCGGGGACCCCACCGGACGACGTGATCGTCCTTTCGGAGGATGAGACGATGGTGCCGCCGGCGATCGCGCCAGTCGTGGCGGAGCCGGCGACGGAGGTGCTCGACCCCTTGTCCCAGGGGGAGGTGCCGACCGATGCTCCTCAGGTGCAGGTCGCCGAGGGGGTTTCTGAAGGGTTGACCTCATCACCCTTGCCCATGGTGCTTTGACGGCGGCGCCCGCCCGAGCAGGCGGCGAGGGCGCGTTGTCGGGTGTAATCCCGGTCGGGCGTTATGGGTCGGCGGAGGAGAGCGAGTGGGCGCCCGCCGGCAAGGCGCTACCGACACCGGGCGAGATAGGCGGATCCGTAAAGGTCTCGCTCTTGCTCTGGAGTCTTCCACCAGGGCGCTGGGCACGATGGTCGGGAGTCGGCCGATCGCCTGTAGGTCGGTAGAAAAGTTCGACTCGTTGCACATTTTGATAGTTCTTACGTGCGACTAACGGAGTGTCCACGTTTTGCGGCTCTTGCGGGCTCGCCCGGCGCCGAGTTGAGCTCTGCGGCGCTCCGACGATCGTGAGCGGTGCGGTGGAGAGTCTGATCATTGCGCCTTGAGTGCGCCTAGCCCAGAGGCCATTGACATTAGGCGGTCGGAGGCGGTGGAGATCCGCCAGGTTTGAAGAGGCCACAAAGGCCCTTTATGATGGCGCCTAGGAGCCAAGGCCTTGAGGGCGAAAGTGGTGGAATCGAGTCCTCTCGACGGAGGTCACCGAGGCCAAGGATCGCCGTTGCCGCGGAGGGGACATGCGCAGACGCAGCAACACGCCGCGGACCGAGCGAAACAAGGCTCGGGGACGCCGACCGAGTTCGTTCCGAGCGCGATCGCCGTAAGGAAAGGCCGAGCCGAGGACTTCATACGAGGCGCCAAGTCGGATGCTGAGTAATCGACCAACTCTGCGGTCGGTAAGTGTCTCAATTCTTCAATTAAGTGCAGGGGTGCGACCCATGTGGCGAACTTATCTAAAATCGCCGCAACCGCAGAGGCGCAGAAGAATCGGCGTCGCCGTGGAGGCGCAGAGAACGGCATCGATGCTCGCGACGTGGCGATCGTGGCGGGGCGAGGCCCGGCTGCGTTGAAGGTTGCGGAGGACGGTCGGGCGAGATGGCGCCGAACCGAGGCCCTTCGCAAGGCCGGTCGGAAGTCGCCGACCGCATCCTTGGAGCCGGGCAGCCCGAGTGCCCTTGCCCCGTCCGGCTCGAGTGCGGACCGTAGAAGAGGCGGTGATCACCGGCGCTGCGCTTGGAGCTTCGTCGGCGCTGGTCAACACCGTCTCGCACTACGACGGCATCGACCTCGCGGTGGTGGGCAGCGGCGTGGCCGGGAACTAGATCGACGAGGAGATCAACCGGTTTGAGCTCCTGGTCGAGCCGCACGCCCGGGAGATCGCCAGCCGCGTCCCGCCGCAGGCCGCCCTCCAAGAAGCCAGAGGCAGCCAACTCTCCGTCTCGCCACCGGTCGCCCACCAAGAAGAATAAAAATAGTTAGCTTTATCCTTTTTAGATTGTAAAGACTGCTATGTAAACAATCTTGAATTTATCAAGTTCCAGAATCGCCTCTTGCCCTCTTTCGTATTTAGGGTGGGCGTTTGACCGACCATAGCCTTAAGGACCGCAGGGGTCACTTATGCGTAGGTCGGGTCGTTTTGGGAGGAGCGAGGTGGATTGGAGACTTGGCTATGCAGCGGTTAGGCGCACTTGTGAGGGATAGGAGTGTTCTAGACCGGCCAAGGATCCTTCCACTTGGGCACTTCCTTCTTCCGCGAAGTGCTACTTAGCAACCATAGCCGCTGGGGCGTAGGTCGTAACACTTGGGTTGAGAGGGTTACCGCTCGGGATGGACATCATGATCAGTCGGGTCACGTACCCTCATAAGCGCGTGGGACAGCTGAGTTCGTGCGGGGGAGGAGTGTTTCCTGCCGACCCAAAGGTCACTCCACTCGGGTACTTCCTTCTTCCGCGAAGTGTTAGCAACCATAGCCGCCGGGCGAAGTCAGAGCAGCAGGTCGAAGAGGTTACCGCTCGGAAGGACCTTGTGGTCGGTTGGGTCATCAACCAGCATAGCGCCGACCAGAGCAGGCTTGAACGGGCGCCAAGGGCAGCCGAGTCGTCGCATGGCGACGTGTGCTCGAAGGAAAAAGTAGAGAGCATGCTAGGAAGAGGAAAAGAGTTTAGGATAGAATCGCCTTAACTTTTCTATATTCCATGCATTCGGAAGGATGCGCCGTCGGCGTCCTTGGCCGAAAGGTGCGGTCGAGGATCTCGCACGACGGTGAAGGGGGCCTTCTGTGGCGGCGGCTTGTGCTTATCCTTGCCGGTGCGGACCCGACGCAGACTGTGTCGTCGGCATTGAAAGATCGCCCTCGAACTGGCGGCCGTGATAACGCCGCAGAGCTTGTTGATACCTGGACGATCGCAGGACGGCCACGTCATGCGCCTCGTCGAGCTGGTCAACGGCGTCTTGTTGTCGGCGAGCCCCGAGCCTCCTCGAAGGCTTGCGGTCTTGGGGCGCCATACTCTGTGTGCAGTTTAAGAGGCGGCCAACACCGTATACCATGAAGAACGGTGTGAACCCGATCGCCCGGTCGGCGTGGTCCGTAGACTCAGAGGGCGGAGGGTAGCTCGGTCACCCGGCGCCGCGAAGTGCTTGAGCCGATCAAGATCCGCGCTTGAGCCCTTGAAGGATCATGCCGTTTGCGCTTCGACACGGCCGTTGGTCCGCGGATGGGCCACGGCCGCCCAATCGACGCGGATGTTGAAGTCATCGCGAACTCGAGAACTCCTTCCCGTGAAGCTGCGTTCGTTGTCGGTGATGATGGAGTTTGGGACTCGAACCGAAAGACTATGTCGCGGAAGAAGATGGCGCTTGTGCCGCGTGGCGCCACGACCGCTTGCAGCCTCTATCCACTTGGTGAACTTGTCCACCTCGGCGAGCAAATGGGTAAAGCCCCGGGCGCTTTCTTGAAAGGCCCGACGGATCGAGTCCCCAAACCGCAAAAGGCCACGTGATGGGGATTATCGCAAGGCCCGAGTGGCGGATGTGTCCGCTGGCAAAGAATTGGCATCCTTCGCGGTGCGTCACGATGTGCTCGGCGTCGGACATGGCGGTCGGCCAATAGAAACCTTTGCCGGAAGGCCTTTCCCACAAGAGATCGGGCGCGACATGGTGACCGCAAATTCTTGTGTATGTCGTCCGCAGATTGTTTCCCTTGGTCGGCGAGAATGCACTTTTGGAGGACCCCGGAGGGGCCTCCTTTGTAAAGGTCAGGCGGATCAGACGAAAGACTTTGCCCGCCAGGCGAGGCACCGGCCTCGGTCGGTCGGGGAAGTGACCCGTCCGTCAAGCGATCTATGAAGGGCTTTCTCGGTCGGATTCGGTCGCTAGCACGCTGCGCTCGACCCGCCAAGTTCACGCCGCCGCGCTGGCGGTTGGGTCGGCCGTGCTAAGCGGTCGGGGACCGTTCGACCACGGCGATTGGATGGAAGGCGCAGGAGGTCGCAGACGAAGATCCGGCGGGACCGGCTCTCTGGAGGCGGATTGGCTAGGTAGTCGGCGTCGCTATTGTAGCGTCGGTAGCTATGGTGGCTCGAAGCCCTTGAACGCGCCGAGCCGCGCACTTCTCGACAAGACGCGCCATACGGGCGTCTCGGGCCCGCGGCCTTCATGACTTGGTCGACGACAAGCTTGGAGTCCCAGCGGACGTGGAGTCGGCGAGCACCGAGGTCGGCAATGATCCGGAGACCGTTGACGAGGGCCTCGTACTCGGCGACGTTGTTGGTGGCGTCGAAAAGCAGCCTGATGGCGTACTGAAGCTTGTTCCCGAGTGGGGAGATGATGACGACTCCGGCGCCCACGCCATTCTTGTTGTAAGACCCATCGAAGTACATTGTCCAATACTCGGGGTCTTCGATCACCGTGGTGCACGGTTTGGTCCACTCGGCGATGAAGTCGGCTAGGGCCTGCGACTTGATCGCCGTCCGAGGGACGTATGTGATGTCGTGGCCGCTGAGCTCGAGCGCCCACTTGGCTATCCTTCCCGAGGCGTCGCGGTTGCGGACGATCTCGCCTAGCGGGGACGTGGTCACCACGGTGATGTTGTCTTGTCGAAGTAGTGGACGAGCTTTCTCTTCGCAATGAGCACGCGTAGAGTAGCTTCGCACTGCGGTACCGAGCCTTGGACTCGAAAAGGACCTCGCTAATGAAGTAAACCGCCGTTGTACCTTAAGTTCGCGCCTTCTTCCGCTCGCTTCCACCACGAGGCCGCGCTAACGACTTGGGTAGTGGCGGCGATGTAGAGAAACAGCTCCTCAGTGCCGGGCGACCGGATCGAGGCGAGGACAGAAGGCCTTCAGCGGTGAGGGCCTCTGAGCTCGGGTCCGGCTAAAGCGGTCGGATCTCTTGAGTAGCCTGTAGAGTGGCATTCCGCGCTCGCCGAGGCGAGACACGAAACGGCTCAAAGCTGCTAGGCATCCGGTCAGCCTCTGGACCCCCTTGAGGTTGCTGATTGGGCCCATCCTTGCGATTGCCGATAACTTCTCCTGGTTGGCCTCGATGCCTCGCTCGGAGACAATGAAGCCAAGGAGCTTCCCTTTGGGGACCCCGAAGACGCATTTCTCAGGATTGAGCTTTATGCGGAATCGTCGAAGGTTCGCAAAGGTCTCTTCCAGGTCGGGGATAAGGTCGTCGGCCTTCTTGGTCTTCACGACAATATCGTCGACGTACACCTCAACGTTACGGCCGATCTGGTTATTGAAGCACGTTTGCATACACCGCTGGTATGTAGCGCCCGCGTTCTTTAGGCCGAACGGCATTGTAACGTAGCAGAATGAGCCGAACGGGGTGATGAAGGAAGTCGCGAGCTAGTCGGACTCCCTTAGCGCAATCTGGTGGTAGCCCGGTAGGCATCCGAGAAAGAGAGGACTCACACCATGCGGTGGAGTCGATGACTTGGTCGATCACGGGGCAAAGGAGCGGATCCTTGGGACATGCTTTGTTGAGACTCGTATAGTCAACGCACATCCTCCATTGCCCATTTTTCTTTTTACAAGTACGAGGTTGGCTAGCCACTCGGGTGACGCACCTCTTTTACGAACCTGCGCAGCCGAAGTTTGGCGATCTCTCCCTATGATCCTGCGCTTCTCCTCGTCGAGCGGCGCGGCGTTAGGCGGCCGGCTTTGAGCCTGGTCGGATGCTCAAGGAGTGCTCGGCGACTTCCCTTGGGATTCCGGCATGTCGGAGGACCTCCATGCGAAGACGTCTTTGTTGGTGCGGAGGGAGTCGACGAGCGCGCTTTCCTATTTGGCGGGGCGTGGCTCGATCCGCCGCGGTCTTGGTCGGATCACGTGGATCGACCGCGACCTCCTTCGTGTCCTCGGCGAACTTGAAGGATCCGCCCGACTTGCTGGACTCAGGGGCGGATTCGGAGGCTTCCCTCCTGAGGTTGTCGAGCTCGGCAGACGCGATGACTGCCGAGGCAAGCTCACAACTGCTGCGCTCGCAGTTGTAGGCAAGCTGGAAAGATGATGCCATGGTGACGACTCCCCGTGGCCCTGGCATCTTCGACTTGAGGTAGGCGTGGCGGGGACCGCCATGAACTTGGCGTAACACGGCCTTCGAGGATGGCATGGTAGGCAGGAAATCCACGACCTCAAAGCGAGGGTTTGGTGCGAAAGTTTCCGGTTCCCCAAAGGTAGCAGGCGGTCGATCGCCCGAGTGGATGGGCTCGCGGCGGGAATAGCGCCATGGAAAGGCGTCTTCTTGGGTCGGAGGGTTGAGCGGGACCCCATAGCGTCGGCGCCTCGGCGTAGAGGATGTTGAGGCCGCTGCCTCCGTCCATAAGCACCTTTGAAAGGCGCTTCTTCCCACGACAGGGCTAACCACCGGGGTATCTCCGGGCGTGGGCGTGGTCGGGTGATCGGTCCGATCGAAGGTGATCGGAACTCGACCACCGAAGGTATTGGGGGCGCATGGCGCGACGGTATGGACCTCGCGATATGCGAGCTTGAGCGGCGCTTGTCGGCATAGCAGCCGGTCCTCCAAAGATCATGAGGCGGCCGTCGGGTTGTGGAACTCGTCGTCGCCTTTTTCTCTGCCCGCGAGGCGCGTGAGCTTCTTCCCTTGCCCCGCGGCGTTGCGGGGACGCCGAGAGGTAATGCCTCGAGACCTCGCGATCCGGTACTTGTGCTTGACGGAGAACCCGTGGTTTGGGCACGGGCCGTCCATCAACTTCTCGAAGTGGTCGGGCGCGACGGTCGGTCGCACCTGCTGCTTGGCAGGGCGGTCGACGGTGGTGACCACTTGGGTCTCGCGGATCTGCTTCCCGTGCCGCTTCCGTTTGTCAGAGCGGTCAGAAGGGGACCCGATGTGGACGCCGGGTTCTAGCTGGGCCTTTCCTCCCTCGAAGATGGCCCCCACAGCCTCCTCGCGGGGCGTGGTTGTGGCGATATCGAGGAGCTCCTTGGTAGTTCGGGCTTGAGACAACCTAGTTTGTGTACCAAGGCCTTGCAGAGGTGCCGTAGATGAATGCTCCCACGACATCGCGTCGGAGATGTCGGGAGCTCGTTCTGGCGGAAAACCGCGGATGTAGTCCCGAAGGTTTCCTGGGCCGCTTGCAGCCCTTCAGTCCTGAGGAGTTTCGAGCGCTTGTAAGTGCCTCGAAGTTGCCGACGAAGAGGGCCTTCAAGTCGGTGCAGTTCTGATGGTTTTGGCGGGCAAGTACTCGAGCCGGGCTCGGCCGAGTCCGCGAGGTAGATGGGAAGGTCTTGGATGATGAAGAGGTCATCCGTTGCTCCTCCGCCCGCATGCGAGCCGGTAATCTTGAGCGGACACCTAAGTTTGTGGCCCGGTGTATTTGGCAATGTTGGTAGGCGCCGAATCGGCGGGAAGTCCGCTGGCGGATCCTGGCGAACGCCGCGGTCGAGACCGTCGGGGCTCGGCTGCGGTGGTGGTGCCGCCGCCCGCAATTCATGAGTGGGCGACCTCGTCGCCATCTTTCTTCGCGCCTCAAGGGTAGCGCGAATGTCGAGGCATCATCAGAGGCGTTGGCGCCGCGGGCGCGCGAGGCTGATGTGGCTCGCGGTGCGGCGGCGCTGTGCGAACCCAACCGGCTCCGTCTGTGTACGGGCCCGGTGGTGAGGTGGCTCCGGGCGATGGGAGCGGGCGTGCATGTCTTTACTGCGACGCGTGCTCTACCACCCGGAGGTTTTGGTAAGTGGCTTTGGCCTCCGGGTCGGTCGGCTCCGGAGGCCTCGGCAACATTGCGGCCGCGCCACGTTTTGGTGGCGTGGGAAGAAGCGAGGACCGTCGGACTCTTCCTTCTTTGGGTGTGCTCGGCGACGCGCGGCTTGTGCGCCGCCAGCACATGCGGGTCCCGAGCTCCTCTGCTCGTTGGCACAGGTGGTTGAGCCGTTGACTCTTCGTTCCTCAACTCTTTCTTATTGTTGTTGGAGCTCGGCGCGGCGGCCTGAGAGCGTTGATGCGCTGCTGGCTGGTACTCCTCCTCCTGCGCTCGAGTGCGCGCGGATAGGAGGTCCCGGCCGCGAGGCCACGGTCAAATCGGCCGTGCCGCCATGTTGCACTCGCGAGTGCCGTCGCGGTGGTACTCCGTGTCGGGTGGAGTCATGGTGGAAGAGTCTTCCAAAGCTCGTGGATGGAGGCGGCGGTAGCCGACCATCGCCACAAGTCGCGAGCCTACGGGGTGATATGGTCACTGCCGGGCCTCTGGGAGTTTTCGCCACCGTGGCGAGCACTCCTCGGGTTCCGGCTCCGGACTGCAGGGCGCCAAGCGGAGCTTAGCGGTCGCCGGAGAGGACGCCAAGCTCTCGTGGCGCTGTCCTCGAGGCGGCGGGAGACAGCGTGAGCCCTCCGTCGGGGTGACGGGCGAAGTCGAGGAGCCGGCGGATCCGGTTCCCGGCGCGATCATCCGTCGCGATGGGTGGATGCCATCGAGGAGATAAGCGGAATCGGAGATGGTAGCGAAGACGCCGCGAAGGCCCCTACAGCGCGCCGCCAGCTATCGGCGTTTTGCGCGGCAAGTAAATTTGCAAGTTTATGGGGTCGCGTTCCACTCCTGAATGGTTAGACTCGTGAGTCCAAGATGTATCTTGATTGGTGAAAGTCCCTACTCGATTCGGATGGCGATTGTATTGCTTTTGCACTCTGTTTCTGAGCGAGGCTCCTAAATGACTTAGTCTCCTCGTGTTCTTATGTGTTCCTCCTTTTAATCGTTTAGTCCTGCCTCCTTTTATCTGAGAAAGAAGGCGGATTACATCGAGTCGGGAAGAGCGAGGTGACCTATGCTAGAGCTCCGGTCCTTAAATCCTATGGGTGAGTCGCCACCCGTCTTGCCCATCCGGGTCGGTAGCCTTGGTGGTCGGGAGGTTAGGTATTCCCGGAAAATAGCGTACTTGCCCTCTGTGATCCTTACGAATCGCCGGCGTTGGGGTGCGTGGCGTTGGCGCCGCCTCGGGAGGAGCGTGCGTTAAATCTTATCTGCGGATCGTTGATGGGCCGAAGCTTTGTCTTGTGATCACGGACCTTCTTGGGAAGGAGCCACTGCCCTTGTATAGTCACTCCGATTGACCTCGTTCGTGAGGTGCGTGGCGGTAGGTCGATGAGGGCGACACGCGCCCTTGGCGTCCGTCACCTTGGTTGATCGGTCGAGAGATCCCGCCCGCCAAGGGGTCGGGAGCGCTGTCCGGTCGAGTCGGAGATCCCGCTCCGCCAAGGGGTCGAGGCTGTTGTCGGTCGGATTCGCTTCCCGGCGGTCGGGAGCGGATGTCTTGTGTGGTCATGAGCGACTTCGGTCGGTGACGGGCCGGGCGCGGCCTGTTGGGCTGGAGATATGCTTGAGGCCGCTGGCTCGTCGTTTCGGGCCGTTGGGGTACCCCTTTTATTAGTATTCGTCAGTTACTATCCCAATTATGTTCATTCTTTTTTGATTTTTTAAAGATAACATATGAAATTCAATTATTTTGAAAAAAAATTCTATATGATCCTATACTAGTGAAGATAGTGCCATAAATTTTTCAAATCATGATAAATCTTGTAAAATTTTATAAAAATCCGACAGTGTTTCTAGCAAAATTTCAAAATGTCTCAAAAAATCGGTTATCGACAAATTTTCATGGAAGATCACTTTCTTAAGGGTTATTGGACCAAATCCGGCTATAAAATATCAAAAACCGGTCAAAAAAATATGAGATTTGGTGAGATCTCGTCAAAATTTCTGAGATATTGTAGCAATTTAATTTTTTACACTTTTTTACCCGGCCGAGATTTTGGATCCTATCCCAGCTAGAATCCGAAATCTCGACCGAGATTTCAACGGTTTTCTGAACTATGACTAGAGGAATCTAAGATTGCAAGACAAATACTAATCCAACCAGACATCAAATCCCTGTAAAAACAAATGCAGCTATGTTTGAGCGTTAATTCGCGAAAACTACGGTCAAAATATTGAAACAATTGCAGCTATGTTTGATCTGTGCATCAAGCATGTTCACGAAAGATCTGCTCGAAATTGGCAAAAGAAGATCCGAAGCCATACATTGAGGAAATCATCATAAAAGCCCTTGCAAAAAAAAGAAAAAACCATCATGAAATGATAAAAGGACTGTAATCACAGATGGTTCGGAGGAATACGGTGTAGCCAAGTGTGAGCGAGCAGCCGGCAGACGCTGTAGGCAACAGTGCCTGCCTAGTCATGTTGGGTCACTGTGTTCAGTAGCTTTTGTTGATGTTTTTTTCTGTTGAATTAACCATGAAACTGCAATCAACTAGCATTTGTTATATATAAAAAAAAGTAGCACGATGACGTTTCGTTGTCTGCGTTGCGATCAAATCGTGTTGCAACGAAGGCCACGCTGCATCTATCTATTTCTGCTCATTTAATTTTCATGCAGTTTCTCAATCACAAATCATGGCGACTTTACAGCCAACCAACCAATGAGCAAGTACACAAGAACACATAATCTCTCAATCTTAACAACCTCCAATCACGGCGCCAATTAACGCCGACGATCGTAGCGCGCTGAGTCGCTCACCCGGCTACCTCTTCGCCGCGGCGGACGTCCTCTGTGGCTCTGTCCGCTCCCTGCAAGAGGATCTTGTCCACGGGGGTGGGCCGCACGAGCGGCTGTGGCAGCGCGGGCAGCTCGGCGAGCGCGTCGGCGGTCGGCACGCGCATACAGTAGATCCTGCAGTTGTCCCGCTCGGCGCCGTCCAGCTCGGTCTCCGTCTCCTTCCGGAGCCACCTCACGGCGGCCTGCACCGCCGTGGCCGCTCTCGTGATCGGTCTCTTGGCGTTCTCCAGCGACGCCAGCGCGAGCCTCAGCCGTGCGATCGCCTCGCCGACGTCGCCCTGCTCGCGCAGCGCCTGCGCGTACCGGAGGCACGCCTCCGCGCGGAAGTAGGCCGCCTTCGCCTGCACGTGCGGCGCCCACGACTTGTCGATCTGCTGCTGCTGCAGGTACGGGTTCTCCAGCGCGATGTACACTTGGTCGTAGTCTAGGCTCACCTGAAAATTAAACAATTAGAAAACAAAAATATTTTCGTGGCTCCCTGCAAGAATTAGAAGAAGAACTCTCTCTCCTCGTTCTCTTTTCTATTTCAGTAAAAATTTTATATGGTAAAATATATCAATAGCTGTCGTTACATCATAGTATATACCATAACTGATAGCAATTGATGGATAAAAATATTAAGTAATCTGGTCTAAAGAATTAGTTGCATGAGCACGCACCTGCCGGGCGACCTTGGCGCACAGCGCCGGCGGTTTGCCGCTGGCGACGGCGAGCTCGAAGTAGCACTCGAGCGCCTGCGCGAGCATCAGCCTCTGGAACGTCAAGATACACGCGGCCGACAAGTGGCACAGCTGGTCGCTCACATCGGCCGAGTGGCCGCTCGACAAGGCCGCGCCCAGGGCGCCGGCCGCGTCGCAGAGCGCGGCGCACGCGCGCCGTATCCCGTCCGCTCCGCGCCTGTCCTCCGCCGCCGCCGCGCGCGACCCTCCGCGGCCAGAGCGAACAGCGCCACCGCCCGCTCGGTCGCCAGCGACGCGGTGTGAGACTGGCGGCCGCGCACACCCCCGGCGGCGTCGCGCCACCGGAAGCCGAGCTCCTTCAGGGGCGCCGTCGGCATCGCCCGCTTCACCGCCGCGTCGAAGCGCGGCGCGACAGCGTCTAGCTCGCGGAGGTACGCGCGGAGGTCGGCGGCGACCTCCTCCCCGCCGCCGCCTGCCCTGGGCGGCCTCTCCGAGGACAGGACGACGAGGCGGCGGCTCCGCATGAAGGCCTCGAGACCCCTGTCCTTCTCCGCCGCCAAGGTGTCTTCCGCGAAGCGCTGCGGCCTCTTGCCCGGGAACGACAGCATCGACATCGGCGCCGGCGCTGGCGACGAGGCCGCGCGCCGGAACGGGGACTGCATGGCGTGGCGTACGTCGATCGAGAGAGATGATTGCTGGACCGGACGCGACGAGTAATTATTCCGCTTGTGTTTGCAACCTTGGACTGATCGTAATGAGTAGCGAGGTTTTATAAGGGAAATAGTTGGATTAATCGCGGGGATCGGGCTACGAACTAACGAGAAAAATACGGATTAAGATTGTTAAGAACGAGACAGAGGTGGACTAAGCTAATCATTGCCGGGCCCACACGATTTACTTACGATTAAGGTTTGAAATTTCGGTTTCGGTTTACGTCTAGGAGCCGGGCGAAATTCGAATGCGAGTGAAATGTCGGAATTTAAGTCGAAATCTGATTAAAATTCAAAAATTAAATTTCAAAGTAAGAATTTTTAACCGAATTTCGGCCGAAATTACCGAAATTTTGGTCGAAATTGCCGACATTTCAGCCAAAATCAATGAGCGAAAAATGTTCGAAACGACGTTCAAAGATTTTGAAATTTTTTGTAAAAGGTCCTGACATTACTAATATTCTCATAAAAAATTCATATCATTATCAAGACTGAGGAATTTTTAAAAATTCTCAAATTGCTACTATCTTGATAAAAACCTAGTCGGTAAATTTCAATCGAATGGAAAATAGTGCAGATCATGTTATAAAATTTTAAAAATATTTTTGGATTGTACTGTTGTATCAATAATATTCCCATAAAATTTTTAGATAATGATCAAGTCTGAGGAATTTTGAAAAATCCATACAGTGCTACTGAAGACTAACCGGCAAAATTTAACCGAAAGAAAAATGGTTCAAACCATGTTAGAAAAGTTTGAAATTTTTGTGGATGGTAATAATGCATCACTAATATTCTCATAAAATTTTCAGATGATGATCAACCTTGATTAATTTTCAAAAATTGTGAAAGTGTTGCTATCTTGATAAAAGCATTATTGTGCTATATGTATTGCTTCCATAGATTTGATTGAGCAATCAAAATACGTTTAAAATTTTTGAAACTTTTATAAAAGGCTTCTGAGTCAATTATTAAGCTCTCCTAAAAATTTTGGATCATAATTACACTCAAGTGAATTTATAAAATTCTAACAATGTTACTATCTCAGTTAAGTTCATTCTATTTTTGAATTTTTAAATATAACAAATGAAGTTCAATTATTTTGAAAAATTTTACGTATGATACTAGGCTGCTAAATATAGTACCATAAATTGTTTAGAGTACAATCAAGGTTATACAATTTTATAAAAATCTGACAGTGTTTCTGCTATTTTTATAAAAAAATATCAAAAATTCAGTTTTTCAATACATTTTCAAAGAAGATGACATTCTTAAGGGTTATTGACCCAAATCCGGTCAATTCCAGTCGTCAAAAGTTAAAATCCGGTCAAAAATCTCGAGATTTTGGTGAAAACCTGGGAAAAATACTGTAGCATTTCACATTTTTTCCCCAACTTTTTTATTCCGGTCGAGAATTTACGTCTCGTCCCCGACCGAAATCTGAGATCTCGGTGAAAAATTCTGAAATATCGCCGGTTTTTATAACCTTGGTTACGACTCGGGCATGTACGGGTCCATTCGTGCAACGTCAACGGATGGAATTTCCACTATACTAGTTTAAGCACAAATGCTGAGCTCAAAAAAAAAAGTGTAAGCACAAAAGCTTGATTACTAGTTTTAGAAATGGGGAATGATTGGCGTATTGATAAATTTTGCAATGATGTGTAAACTATGTAGCTCCCCACTATCGGTTTATCATTGATCATAGAGAATGCCTAATTCGTATTTCATATACAGGTTTCTTTCTTGTTCGATACTGCCAATTTTCGTGCTCAGCTCTGAAAATTTCTACGTAGACATCCCTGGAAAGTACTTGATAGTTAGCACACAATCTACTGGAAAGAACGATGCATGGAACGAAACCAACAAAATCGGCCAAGGTGAACGACCAAGCATATTTAAATACTACTCACTCTGTCTAAATTTATAATACGTATTTTTATAATATTCTTGTCCATATATATATATATATATATAACAACCACATGTGTAGTTGGAAGATTAGAATGCAAATCCAGTACCATACTGCCGGGAGCGTGTATGGAACCGGGCGGGAGTACATACACCTGGTAGGATGCTTGTATATACTAGTATAGTGACCTATCTGTATATTGTATGTGTATATGTATACATATGTATATATATGTGTATATATACATATGTATATATGTGTATACATATGTACATATATGTGTATACATACATACATATACATATACACATACATATACATATATATACATACATATACATATATATACCTATACATACATGTACATATACATCTACATATGAAACCTCTTTTCTAATGTCGAAAGTAGTTACTTCTTATGCCGTATCTCTTAATGTAGAGAGTATCTCAGGAAACGAAGGGTATGTACGTGTAGTATACAAATATATAAGACTATTTAGACGGTATGTACTTTTTTCAGATGTGGAATGTACATTTTTTGGACATACTCCTTTTTACGTGCATATATGAAGGTATTTGCAAAATATACTAAAAATTATGCACTCCCTTACAATTTTTTCATGTGTCTCATATTGGAGTATCTTATAATTAGTGTAAGTGATAAAGGAGTATTTCAAGTTTGTTTATGTGGTATATGAAATGTGGGAGTAACTACTCCCCAGAATAGAAGGTATTTTTAATATATATGCATATGCATACATATATATACATACATATACACATACATATACATATATGGTAGCGCTAATCTATGCTTATGTACAGATTAAGCTATTCCACGTGTTGATCGAAACCACATAGAAGCGCGTCCAAAGTCCCTTGAAAGTACTTGATAGTTAGCACACAATCTGACGGAAAGAATGATGCATGGAACGAAACCAACAATATCGGCCAAGGTGAACGACCAAGCATATATAAATACTACTCACTCTCTATAAATTTATAATGCGTATTTTTATAATATTCTTCTCTCTATATATATATAACAACCACATTGGTAGTTGGAAGATTAGAATGCAAATCCAGTACCATACTGCCGGGAATGTGCATGGAATCGGGAGTACATACACCTGGTAGTATGCTTTCTATAGCTGCGTGTAGAATATATTTTGTCCGGTCGGTTTTGCAGTCAGACGATCGAGCCTACGTGTGGCTTCAATGAGTGCAACGGACATGTTTGAACATGACTAATAAATGCTACTTAGTGCTTGTATATGAATCTCTCTTTTTTGATTTAGCCATAACTTTCAAATGAGAATGATTTTGGTCTTCAATTTTTTAGGATTGTAGAATCTCACATCCTCTACGTATGGTAATTTTTTAAGAATTTTTCAAAATATGTACATATGATTTATTGAATTTTAGAAAACACTGGATATGTTATATTTTTACTATTCAAACAAATGACATATTACGAGCTATTAAACTAGATGTTACCATATTGAAACAAAGTGTTAGATAACAGCTTTACACAAGATATAGTAACACCTTGAGTAATAGGATGTAAAATGTCATTTTGTTGATAGTAAAAGATAGTATGTGTTGTTGTTTGGCACTTTGTTATTTTTATATCTCTCAAATATGATTGAGTTTGGTCTTCAAATCTTACAGGGTTATAGAATCTCACCTCCCCTATGTGTGGTAATTTTTTGAGAATTTTTCACATTAAAATGTTATTTTTTTGTCATTAAAAGATAGTATATGCTGCTATTTGGCACTTTGTTATTTTTATATCTCTCAAATCCAATTGATTTTAGTTTTCAAATTTTACAAGGTCGTAGAAGCTCACCTACCCTATGTATGGTAATTTTTTGAGATTTTTTGAAAACTTCTACATGTGTTTTCATAAATTTTACCTAATAACACTGATGTATACGACATATAGTAACACATTAAGTAATAGGTAGTAAGATGTAATTTCTTTAACAGTAAATTGTAGTATATGCTGCTGTTTTTATTTTGTTATTTTCATATCTCTCAAATCCCATTGAGTTTGGTCTTCAAATTTTACAGAGTTGTAGAATCTCACCTCCACTACGTATGGTAATTTTTTGAGAATTTTTCACAGCAAAATGTTATTTTTTGTTATTAAAAGATAGTATATGCTGCTGTTTGCACTTTGTTATTTTCATATCTATCAAATCCAATTGAATTTGGTCTTCAAATTTTACAGGATCGTAGAAGGTCACCTACCTTATGTATGGTAAATTTTTGAGGTTTTTTAAAAAACTTCTACATATGATTTTTATGTGGCTTATATTGGAGTATCTTATAATTAGTGTAAGTGATAAAGGAGTATTTCAAGTTTGTTTAGGTGGTATATAAAATATGGGAGTAACTACTCCCCGGAGTAGAAGGTATTTTTAATATATATGCATATACATACATACATACGTACATACGTACATACGTACATACGTACATACATACATACATACGTACATACATACATACGTACGTACATACATACATACATACATACATACATACATACATACATACATACATACATACATACATACATACATACATACATACATACATACATACATACATACATACATACATACATACATACATACATACATACATACATACATACATACATACATACATACATACATACATACATACATACATACATACATACATACATACATACATACATACATACATACATACATACATACATACATACATACATACATACATACATACATACATACATACATACATACATACATACATACATACATACATACATACATACATACATACATACATACATACATACATACATACATACATACATACATACATACATACATACATACATACATACATACATACATACATACATACATACATACATACATACATACATACATACATACATACATACATACATACATACATACATACATACATACATACATACATACATACATACATACATACATACATACATACATACATACATACATACATACATACATACATACATACATACATACATACATACATACATACATACATACATACATACATACATACATACATACATACATACATACATACATACATACATACATACATACATACATACATACATACATACATACATACATACATACATACATACATACATACATACATACATACATACATACATACATACATACATACATACATACATACATACATACATACATACATACATACATACATACATACATACATACATACATACATACATATCTTGTGAATACTCATAAAGCAGGTGCACCAACGCCCAATTGCAACAAGCAAAGCCCAGGCGAAGCAAGCGGCGGCCTCGACACGGCCCAGCTTAAACAGCCGTCCCCTACTGCTACCCAAATGCCCTGAGACCATTCGGAGACCATTCCGCCGGTCCCGACTGACTCAAGAGGTTCCCGACCGCAGCTGGATCGGATCCCCGACTCCGACTCAGCAGGTTCCCGACCGCAGCGGGGACGGATCCCGCGACTCGACTCAAAGAGGTCCCCGACCCCGCAGCAGACAGGATCCCCGGCCCGACCGAACCATGATAATCCCCGCCGAGGGCGCGTGCGGCCGCGCGATCGGAGTCCCGTGTCAACCTAAGGCCACGTGCCCCACGAACGGTCATTCGGCGGATCGAGCGAGGGCGGTGGTCCTTCCCAAGACAGTTTGATAGCTGCTGAAGCCCGTCTCTGTCCCATCACCACCACCCACAAGGCAAGGACACGCTCTCCCGAGGCAACTCTAACGCCACACGCGACTCACGCCAAGACCCACATGGATCACGAGAGCGACTACGCCATTTCTGAGGATTACCTAACCGCTCGACCGGCTAGACCACCGACCCAAAGATAGGCTCAAGCAGGGCGGCGACCGATCGGCGAGCAAGCGACCGATCGGCGAACGATTGGCCGACGGCGGGCAAGACCAAGCCCTAGAAGTAGCTCGCCGGCACTTCGCCAATTCTCGATGTAACCCGCCCTTCAGATGAATAAAAGGAGGCAAGAACCTCCTAACAGGCGTGAGTAAGAGCTACAAGAGAGCTTTTTCCTCTTCTTCCTCTTCTTCTTTTTCTTCTCCTTACGAGAGCTAAGTTTAGATCATTCTAGTGTTGAGGCTCCACCTCTCGCTTGTAAAAAACTCGGTGCGATCATCCGCACTTTTGATGAATACAACACCAACGCACGAACCTGGAGTAGGGA
The DNA here is from genome assembly GCA_036346275.1 of Otatea glauca. NCBI lineage: Eukaryota > Viridiplantae > Streptophyta > Magnoliopsida > Poales > Poaceae > Otatea > Otatea glauca. The sequence continues at coordinate 11,666,578 of CM070730.1, read as the reverse complement.
CATTCGCCCGAACCAAGATACATCTTGGACTCTGTGGTCTAACCATTCAGAGGAGCGGAACGCGCAGCCCCTTAGACTTACAAATTTACTTGCGGCGCTCAAAGCGCCGGCGGTTGGCACGCCTGTAGGGGCTTCGCGTCTTGGCAAAGATCTCCGGATTCCCATTCGTCTCCTTGATGGCATTCTTCTCCAACGACGGCATGGCGTGTTCGGGAGCCGATCCGCCGGCTCCCTCGCCTTCACCGTCACCTCGGAGGAGAGCTCACGCCATCCCAGCCGCCGGAGGGCGGCGCTGCGGGAGCTCGACACCATCTCCGTGCAGCCCGCCCCACTCCGGCTTGAGCGCCCCGCTGGCCCCAAAGCCGAACACGAGGAGCGCTATACCTCCTTTGGCGAAAGCCCCTCCGGCTGCGCAGAGATCCCGTCACCTCCCGCCGCCACGACTTGTAGTTATGGCGGCTACATGCCAACCTCCGTCCACGAGTTTTTGGAAGACTCTTCCACCACGGCCCACCCGACACGGAGTATCCCGCCCGCAGCGGCACTCGCGAGTGCAACGTGGCGGGCACTGGCCGATTGGCCGTAGCCACCGCGGCTCGACGGTCCCCGTCCGCGACCGAGGCACGTGAGGGGGAATACCGGTAGCGAAGCGCTGGCTGAACGCGCCAGCTCGCAACGGCCGAGCTCCAACGGCAACGCGAGAGCCGAGGAGCGAAGGTCGAGCTCGACCGCCCGAGCCAACTGGAGCAGGACGAGCCCGAGCCCGCGCAAGTGCCGGGCGACGCGCACGGGCGCGCGCGCCAAGAGCACCACAAGTTGGGGGCAGAATCCGGCGCCCCCCAGTTTTTCCCTCACGCAAGCCAAAACGTGGGCTGCGGCCGCAACGTCGCTCCGAGGCCTTCAGAGCCCGCAAACCCGAGGCCGAGCTACCTACGAGAACCTTCGGGCGGTGGAAGCGCGACGTGCGGTAAAGACATGCAGCCTCCGGCTCCTACCACACCGGCGCTACTTCCGCCATCGGGCCGTCTGCGCCATGGAAGCCGGTACTGGTGCGGCAAGACCGCACCCACCATGAACCACCCCAGCCTCACGCACCCGGCGCGCGGCGCCTCGGTAATGTTTCGACATCGCGCCACCCGAGGCGCCAAGAAAGATGGCGGAGGACGCCGCCACTCACGTGTTGCGGATGGTGAGCGCCACTACCGCGGCCCGAGCTCGATGGTCCGGACCACGGCTTTTTGCCAAAGGATCCGCCAGCGGATTTCCCGCCCGATTCCGGCGCCTACCAACATTGCCAAGTACACCGGGCCACCAACCCGGTGTCCGCTCAAGATTACGGCTCGCGTCTGCGGCCGGGGAGCGACAGATGATCTCTTCATCATCCAAGACCTCCCCATCTACCTCGCGGACTCGGCTCGAGCTCGGCTCGAGTACCGCCTCCAAAAGCTGTCGAAGGCGGGGTGACTTGAAGAATCTCTTCGTCGGTAACTTCGAGGCACTTATAAGCGCCCGTAACTCTGGGACACGAAGGCTGCAAGCAAGCGGCGAGGAGACTCTCGGGACTACATCCGAGGTTTTCCGCCGGTCTAACGAGCTCCCGACATCTCCGACGCCGATGTCGTGGGAGCCTTCATCTACGGCACCTCCGCAAGGCCTTGGTGCACAAGTGGCCGCCTCAAGCCCAGGACCAAGGAGCTCCTCGACATCGCCACCAACCACGCCCGGCGAGGAGGCCGTAGGGGCTATTTTCGAAGGAGGAAAGGCCAGCAGAGCCCGGCGTCCAAACGGGTCTCTTCCGACCGCTTCGACAAGCAAGCGGCACGGAAGCGATCCGTGAGACCCAGTGGTCGCCACGGTCGACCGCCTCGCCAAGCGGAGCGCGCCGACCGCCCCGCCCGACCACTTCGAGAAATTGATGGACGGCCCATGCCCGAACCATGGGTTCTCCGTCAAGCACAAGTACGGATGCGAAGTCCCGAGGCGCTATCTTTCTAGCGCCCCCACCACGCCGCGGCAAAGGAAAGAAGCTCGCCGCGCCCCGCGAACGGCGGAGAAGAAGGCAGACGACGAGTTCCCGAGCCCGACGGCCGCCTCATGATCTTCGAGGATCGGCTTGCTACGCCGACAAGCGTCGGCTCAAGCTCGCTATCGCGAGGTCCACACCGCCGCTACGGGCGTCCCCAATATCTTCGGTGGTCGGAGTTCCCGATCACCTTTGATCGGACCGATCACCCGATCGCGCCCCACACCGGGAGGTACTACCGGTGGTCACCCCGTCGTCGAACGGCGCCTCACGAAGGTGCCGATGGATCGGGCGGCGCCTTAACATCCTCTACGTTGAGACGCTCGACGCTATGGGGTCCCGCGCCAAGCCTCCCGGCCAAGCAAGGCACCTTTCCATGGCGTCATCCCGCCAAGAAGCCCATCCGCCGGGCGGTCGACCGCCCGTCACCTTCGGGAGCCGGAAACTTTCGCACCGAGACCCTCACCTTCGAGGTCGTGGATTTCCCCGGCGCCTACCACGCCATCCTGGGGAGGCCATGCTACGCCAAGTTCATGGCGATCCCCAGCTACGCCTACCTCAAGCTGAAGATGCCCGGACCGCATGGAGTCATTACCGCGGCATCGTCTTTCTAGCTTGCCTTCAACTGCGAGCGCGCGGCGGCGCGAGCTCGCCTCGGCGGTCGTTGCCTCTGCGAACTCAACAAGCTCGGGAGGAAGCCGAGTCCGTCCCTCGAATCCAAGAAATCGGGCGGATCCTTCAAACCGCCGAGGACACGAAGGAGGTCACGGTCGATCCTCGTGATCCGACCAAGACCGTGCGGGTCGGAGCCACGCTCCCCGCCAAATAGGAAAGCGCGCGCGTCGACTTCCTCCGCACTAACAAAGATGTCTTCGCATGGAGGTCCTCCGACATGCGGGCATTCCAAAGGAGGTCGCCGAGCACTCCTTGAGCGTCCGACTGTGCTCAAAGCGGTCGCCCAACGCTGCGCCGCTCGACGAGGAAAGGCGCAGGTTATAGGAGGAGATCGCCAAACTCTTGGCGGCGGGGTTTGTAAAGAGGTGCGCCACCCGAGTGGCTAGCCAACCTCAGACTTGTAAAAAGAAGAACGGGCAATGGAGAATGTGTGTTGACTATACGAGTCTCAACAAAGCATGTCCCAAGGACCCATTCCCTTACTCAGATCGACCAAGTCATCGACTCCACCGCTGGGTGCGAGTCTCTTTCCTTTCTCGATGCCTACTCGGGCTACCACCAGATTGCGCTAAAGGAGTCCGACCACTCGCGACTTCCTTCATCACTCCGCTCGGCTGCTCGCTATGTCACAATGCCCTTCGCCCAAGAACGGGCGCTACATACAGCGATGTATGCAAACGTGCTTCAATGACCGATCGGCCGCAACGTTGAGGCGTATGTCGACGATATTGTCGTAAAGACCGGAAGGTCGACGACCTTATCGCCGACCTAGAAGAGACTTTCGCGAACCTTCGACGGTTTCGCATAAAGCTCAACCCCAGAAGTGTCTTCGGGTCCCCAAAGGAAAGCTCTTAGGCTTCATCGTCTCGAGCGAGGCATCGAGGCCAATCAGAGAAGATCTCGCGATCGCAAGGATGGGCCCGGTCAAGAACCTCAAAGGGGTCCAGAGGTCGGTGGTGGCGCGCTTTGAGCCGCTTCGTGTCTCGCCGCGAACGCGAATGCCGCTCTACAGTCGCTCAAAAATCCGACCGCTTCGCTTGGACACCGAGGCTCGGGAGGCCCTCACCCGCTTGAAGGCCTTCTGTCCTCGCCTCGGCCTGGTCGCCCGGCACTGTGTGAACGCCGCTTCTCTACATCGCCGCCACTACCCAAGTCGCCGTAGCGGCCCTCGTGGTGGAGCGAGCGGAAGAAGGCCGTGAGCTCAAGGTACAACGGCCGGTCTACTTCATCGATGAGGTACTTTCCGAGTCCAAGACTCGGCACCCACAGTGCGAAGTTACTCACGCGGTGCTCATCGCAAAGAGGAAACTCGCTCACTACTTCGATCAAGACGCCATCACCGTGGTGACCACGCCCCACTAGGCGAGATCATCCACAATCGCGATGCCTCGTGAAGGATAGCCAAATGGGCGCCGAGCTTAGCGGCCATGGCATAATATACGCCCCTGACGGCGATCGTCGCAGCTCGCCGACTTCGCCCGAGTGGACCAAGCCTGTGCACCACCGGTGGTCGAAGACCCCGAGCATTGGACAATGTACTTCGACGGGTCTTACACCAAGAATGGCGCGGCGCGGAGTCGCCATCATCTCCCGCCGGAACAGCTTCAATACGCCATTAGGTTGCTCTTCGACGCGACCAACAACATTGCCGAGCACGAGGCTCTCGCCAACGGTCCCGGATCGCCGCCGACCTCGGTGCCCGCCGGCTCACGTCCACGGGACTCCAAGCTTGTCGTCGACCAAGTCATGAAGGTCGCGGAGCCCCGAGACGCCCGCATGGCCGCAGATCGTCGAGATGCGCCCGGCTCGAGGAGCGGTTCAAGGGTTTTGAGCTTCACCATAGCTACCGACGCTACAATGGCGAGGCCGATCACCGCCAATCTTGCCTCCGGCAGAGAGCCCGTCCCGCCGGGATCTTCGTCTCGACCTCCTGCGGCCATTGTCCACCGACTCGGCGGTGGCGGCCACCCGACCAATCCAAAGACGGTCACCCGACCGACAGCGGTCGGGCGAGACTTGGCCGGATCGCCCGCGGTGTGCTAGCACTTGAGTCCGATCGAGGAGGCCCTACATCGACCGCTTGACGGACGGGTCACTTCCCGACCCGACCGAGGTTCGGCGCCTCGCCCGTGGGCAAAATCTTTCGCCCCGATCGCCTGCACTCTACAAAGGAGTCCTCCGGTCCTCCAAAAATGTATCTTGACCGACCAAGGAAAACAGATGCTGGACGACATACACAGCGGAGTCTGCGGTCACCACGCAGCACCCCGATCTCTTGTGGGAAAGGCCTTTCGACAAGGTTTTCATCGCCAACCGTGTGTCGACGCCGAGCATATCAGTGCGCACTGCGAAGGATGCGCTTTCTTTGCTCAGACGATCCGCCATTTCTGCTTTACGACGATCCCCATCACGTGGCCTTTTGCCGTCTGGGGACTCGATTTGGTCGGGCCTTTCAGGAAAGCGCCCGGGGGCTTCACCCACCTGCTCGTCGCGGTAGATAAGTTCACCAAGTGGATAGAGGCCAAGCCGGTCGTGAGCGCCACGTCGGTACAAGCGGCCATCTTCTTCCGCGACATCGTTTTTAGGTTTGGAGTCCCAAACTCCATCATCACCGACAACGGAACACAGTTCACGGGGAAGGAATTTCTCGAGTTCTGTGACGACTTCAACATCCGTGTCGATTGGGCAGCAGTAGCCCATCCGCGGACTAACGGCCAGGTCGAGCGCACTAACGGCATGATCCTTCAAGGACTCAAGCCGCGGATCTTCAGTCGGCTCAAGCATTTCGCAGGGCGCTGGGTAGCCGAGCTGCCCTCCGTCCTCTGGAGTCTGCGGACCACGCCGACCCGGGCGACCGGGTTCACACCCTTCTTTATGGTGTTCGGCGCTGAAGCCATTTTGCCCATCGACACGAATCGGCTCCCGAGATTGCAAGCCTTCGATGAGGCTCGGGGGCTCGCCTCGTAACAAGACGCCATCGACCAGCCCGACGAGGCGCGCGACGTGGCCGTCCTGCGGTCGGCCAGATATCAACAAGCCCTGCGCCGCTACCACAACCGCCAAGTTCGAGGACGATCCTTCAGCGCCATTTGGCGACTTGGTTCTGCGTCGGGTCCAGACAACCAAAGATAAGCATAAGCTGACGCCCCCCTGGGAGGGTCCTTTCACCGTCGTGGAAGTTCTCCGACCTGGCACCTTTCGACTCAAGGACGCCGATGGTCGCATCCTCCCTAATGCCTGGAACATTGAAAAGTTAAGGCGATTCTATCCCTAAGCTCTTTTCTTTTTTCCTGGTATAAGTCTTTACCTTTCTCCCAACCGAGCACCAGTCGCCACGTGATGACTCGGGGCTGCCCTGGCGCGCCTGCTCGTGCCGCTCCGGATGGTGTTCGTGCGGTCGGTGACCCGGCCGACCACGAGGTCTATCCCGAGCGGTAACCTCTCGACCGAGTGCTACGGCCACGCCCAACGGCTATGGTTGCCCAAGAGCACTCAGCGGAAGAAGGAAGCACTGAGTGGGATGACCTTACGTCAATTGGGAACAATCTTCCCCACACGAACTCGGCTAACTCACGTACTCATGTGGGTCGGTGACCGACTAGTCACAGAGTCTATCCCGAGCGGTAACCCTTCGACCCAGCGCTCCTTACGCTCAGCGGCTATGGTTGCTAAGTAGCACTTTGCGGAAGAAGGAAGTGCCCGAGTGGAAAAACCCTTGGCCGATCGGGAACACTCCGAACCCCCATGAGTGCGCGTAACTACCAAGATAAACAAGACTCCTATCCTCTTCGCCCTCTCAAATTGACCCGACCTACGCATAAGCGACCCGTGGTCCTTGAGGCTATGGTCGGTCAAACCCAAACGCAAAGGAGAGCAAAGAGGCAAACCGAGCTTACAATTACTTACGATCGTTTACAACGGTCTTTGCAAGAAAAGAAAAAAAAAAGGGGGCTAACTTCTTTCTTCCTCTTCTTCCGGTGGCCGACCGCACGGAGGAGGAGGACTGCATCTTGAAGGCGACCTCAGCGGGACGTGGTGGCGATCTCCGAGCATGCGGCTCGACACGAGCTCGAACTCGCCGACCTGCGTCGCCGGTCCGGTTCGGCGATGCCGCTTACTCACCATCGCGAGGTCGACACCGCCATAGTGCGAGACGGTGTTGACCGGTCGCGGACGAAGCTCGATCTTTGCGCCCGCAATCACACCCGCCCCACAAGCCCGGCACTCGGGCGCCAGCAGGCAAGTGCGCTCGGGCCTGCCGCGTGCCCAAGACTTGGCGCAGACCTCTGGCCGGCCCTCCGAAGGGCTTCGATTCGGCGCCCATCTCGCCCTACCATCCTCGGAGACCCTCGGCGCCGCGAGCCTCGCCCCCGGCGCGATCGCCACGTCGCGGTCTCCGCCGCCGATTCCGAGCCTCCATGGCGACGCCAGTTTTTCGCACCTCTGCGAAGTTTCGGCGTCTCGGATGAGTCTCCTCACGGGTTACCCCAACCAAAGAAATCAATGGAGGAGTTGAGATACTTACTACCGCAGAGTCGATCAGCCGTCGACTTCCCTCCGAGACTCTCGTGAGGACGTCCTCAAGGAAGCGGCTCCTTCCGAGCAGTCTCACCGCCGACCGAGCTTGTTCGGCGTCCTCGGGCCCGATCCCGCCCGACCGCAGATGGGTCGCCGCTTGTGCCACCCCCCGCCGGTGGCGGCGTCCCCGGCCTCGGTGACCTCGCCAGGAGGATTCAAGCTCCACCACCCTTGCCCTCAAGGCCTCGGCCCCAAGGCGCCATCGTAAAGGGCCTTTGAGGCCTCCTCCACCCTAGGCGGAGTTCTTTCGCCTCCGTCCGCCCAATGTTCAAAGCCTCTTGGGCAAGACGAAACTCAAGCCGCAGATGACCACTTTCTTCCATCTGCGCCGCTCACTGGGCATCCGAGCGACGAAGGAGCCTACCGGCGCTAACGGGCCCGCAAAAATCGCACAACATGGACATTTCACAACTGCGAAGCATATCGAGAGTTACAAAGTACGACTCCTTCGCCGGCTTACCAAACTTACGGGTTGAATCCCCGACCATCACCTCCAGCCTACCACCGAAGACTCTAAGGCTAGGGTCGCACCTTATGGATCGACCCTATCTCCTCCTCGCAACCGTGGCGCCCAAGGGCGCCCACTCTCGCTCCTCGGCCGTCCATGGATCCCGCCACCGGGCCACATCCGGCAGCAGACCTTCGCCTGCTCTCCGGAGGAGCGGCGCCCACCGCAGCGCCATGGCGTGGGCGATGAAGTCGGCCCTCGGAGCCCTTGGGGCGGTCGGGCGCCTGACGGCATCGGCGGCGCGCCGGCCGCGCGGCCGCCCGGGCTATCGCCGACCCCTCCGGCGAAGACTATCTCGGCCGGCGCGCCCGTGGAGTCGGGCGGTCGCTCCACCTCTTCCGCGCGCCGCCGACTAGCGCATGGCGGTGGCGTCGCCGTCCCCTCCTCTGGGAAGACCTCGCGGCCGCGCGGCGTCCGGGCGGGCGGCGGGAGCTCCTCGCCGCCTCGATCTCTCCCTCCTCAAAGGAGGCGCGCCCATCGCGTGCTCCATAGGCGCCGACCGACGGTACCACCGAGCCGCCGTGACCGCCACTTGAGAAGTGGCTTCGCACGCCCCACCGCCACGCCGTGTAGGCGCGTGACGCCACGATATTTAAAAGTCGCCGAGCAGCTTTGCTACAAAAATGTTCCAGCAGAAGGAAGAAATACTTATCGAGCGGAGCGAGTCGCGCTGCACGCGCTTCTTCGTCTGCCCCACCAAGGGGCGGTCGGTGGCCGCTTCCCGGCTACCACGGTCGGGCGCGTCGACAACTGCGTCGCAGACGCTTCTTCGCTCGAGGACCAGCGGCGCGGGCTCTGCTGTCGGGCCAACTCGAGCCACCACTCACCGGAGGGTCGGGAAGGAATGCGTGTGTAGTCGGGAAGCTCCCCACTATCGCAGAAGTCGCCCCACCGCGGTGGACTCCGACACGTCCTCGCCGCGTGCCTTGCCGCGCTCCTTCGCTTCTTCTTCCTCCTCTCCTCCTTCGCTTTATGGAATCGGCCTCGCGGTCTTCGCCCGAGAGGCCGCCTCGCTTCTTTCCCGGGAGCGGTGCCCGGGAGGACATGCTCGCGAGCCCCTAGAGGATACAAAAACGACCGACAGTCGACGCTAAGAGCGAAGAAGAAAGAAGCGAAAGAAAATCCCACAAACTCACCAGGTTGGGGATGAGCCGACGAAAGGCCCGGTGGCCGCCGCGCCACCGTGGCGCTCTCCGATAATCGCCGCCACCGGGCCTCCACCTGACGCGCCAACTCGGCCACCTCCATCCTTGCCCGGCCGGATGGCCCTCATATCGAACATGGGTGCGGCTCGAGCGCGAGGGGTCCGCACGCGCATCCTCATGAAGGCGCACGACAACATCCCGGTCAACCCCGTTTCCTCGAGCCCCGATCTCTCCACGATCGGGGCCACCTTGTTCTTCTCCTCTTCTCGGCGCCTGTGTCCATTGCTCCACTGCGACAGGAGCTCGCGTAAAAGCCTCGGTATTGTTTTCAACGTTAGGACATAGATCCATTCGAGCGCCATCCCTTGTTAGAGGACGCAGCTTGATGTCCAGTACTCGGAGCCGGCCCGTTCAAGCCGAGGGCGAGCCGCCCATGGGCGCCGTCGCGTCGACGGCTACTGTCTTTCCAAAGCCTCGCTGGAAGAAGTGCGCCACAATACCAATGCGGCTCAATCCTAAGAAGGCCTCGCATGTGGTAATGAAAATGGCGATGTGAAGGACCCGTTAGGGTTGAGGTGGTGCACTCCACCTTGTAATGGAAAAGAAGCCCACAGACGAAAGGGTGGAGCGGCGAGGCGGCCGCGCCAAAAACGAGGCGGGGACCACAACCTCGCCGCTCTGCGGCGGCGGATAACGACCCCGGTCGGCACTCTCCGGCGGTGAGGTGCCTGCGGCAGGAGGAAGCCCTTCTTCACTAGGCCGAGCGCGCGACTCTCCTGTGCGGAGCACTCCGTCCACGACATCTTCGCGGGGAAGCGACGGAAAGGTGAGAAGAAGAGGGGCTGAGGTTTCCTTCTCTGGCTCTCTGGCGTTTTTCTTGCTTTAGGGACGGGAGACGAAGAAGGCGAGAAAGCGTGGCTACCCGAGGCACCCCAACAACGTACTTATAGGAGGCGAGCGGACGCCGACCGAACGGACGCCTCCTCGAACGAATCGTCGCGTCCGCCCTCGTCTGTCACGCCGGCCTGGTAACTCCCGATTTCCAATTCCACTCCGCATTTAATCCTGTCGCGTCAGGTTGCAGAGTCATAAAGACGCCGCCCCCGAACAGCGTGTCCCGTTACCTCTTGGTCTCCGCCTTTTGGCCGGGACGGTTGTTCCGGGGCGCGCGCGAGAGGCCCATTGGGCCGCTGCGGTCCCAAGATGGCAAAAAGCTTTGTGGCTTGCGCCAGGGGCCCAGCCGAAAGCTGTGGGTTCAAAAGGCCTAACCCACCGGATGGGCGTAGGGCCGCCCCAGCGAAACTTGAGCGAGGGGCAAGTACGAGGTGAGCCCCACGGTGGGTCCCCGGTTGGGTCGGCTGACGACCCAGTCACCTCTACTCGCGTCCGAGACCATACTTCACACTCTCCCGGGAGCTCATCGATGAGCGACAGCCAGCTGTGCTCTGGGTCGGCTGACGACCCAGGGTCCATACGGGATTGAGTAAAGAAAGGTTTCTTATGGGTCGCCCCACAGCAGGGCCAGGACACCCTACTCTGGGACCGTCCGCTCGGAAGGGTCCCCCTTGGGCGGGACCTCCCAGACCCCTCTGACTACCGTTACTAGCTCCAAGAGCGGCGCTCAAACCAACGCAGTAAACGCGTCGCTCACCCCTCCAGTCCCACACCGCGGATGGGGTAAACTTGTGGATAGACGGCAGCTACTCCTCTCGCAGCTTCCCTCGCGGACGGGGACTCGGGATGGATACCCGCGTCCGGCCACGACGTTAAACGAGCACTCGGACACCGAACCTCGCGGGGCATCCGGTCGCCCTTGCCGACCAAGGCACTCGGACACCGAACGTCGCGCGAGGCATCCGGCCGCCCCTTGCCGACTAAGGCGCGGCGTCTAGCTACGACGCGTTAAGCGAGCACTCGGACACCGGAACCTCGCGGAGGCATCCGGCCGCCCTGCCGACCAAGGCACTCGGACACCGGAACCTCGCGGAGGCATCGGTGGCCGCCCTACCGACTAAGGCGCGTCTAGCTACGACGTTAAACGAGCACTCGGACACCGGAACCTCGCGGAGGCATCCGGTCGTCCCTGCCGACCAAGGCACTCGGACACCGGAACCTCGCGGAGGCATCCGGTCATCCTTGCCGACTAAGGCAGCGTCTAGCTACGACGTTAAACGAGCACTCGGACACCGGAACCTCGCGGAGGCATCCGGCCGCCCTGCCGATCGAGGCACTCGGACACCGGAACCTCGCGGAGGCATCCGGCCGCCCTGCCGACTAAGGCAGCGTCTAGCTACGACGTTAAACGAGCACTCGGACACCGGAACCTCGCGGAGGCATCCGGTCGTCCTTGCCGACCAAGGCACTCGGACACCGGAACCTCGCGAGGCATCCGGCCGCCCTGCCGACTAAGGCAGCGCCGGCTACGACGTTAAGCGAGCACTCGGACACCGAACCTCGCGGAGGCATCCGGCCGCCCTGCCGACCAAGGCACTCGGACACCGGAACCTCGCGGAGGCATCCGGCCGTCCTTGCCGACTAAGCGCGGCCCGCCACGACGTTAACGAGCACTCGGACACGGAACCTCGCGGAGGCATCCGGCCGTCCTGCCGACCAAGGCACTCGGACACCGGAACCTCGCGGAGGCATCCGGCCGCCCTGCCGACTAAGGCGCGGCCGGCCACGACGTTAAGCGAGCACTCGGACACGGAACCTCGCGGAGGCATCCGGCCGTCCTTGCCGACCAAGGCGGCGTCCGGCCACGACGCAACGAGCACTCGACACCGGAACCTCGCGGAGGCATCCGGCCGCGTCCTTGCCGACCAAGGCACTCAGACACCGGAACCTCGCGGGGCATCCGGCCGTCCTTGCCGACCAAGGCACTCGGACACCGGAACCTCGCGGGGCATCCGGCCGTCCCTGCCGACCAAGGCACTCGGACATCGGAACCTCGCGGAGGCATCCGGCCGCCCTGCCGACCAAGGCACTCGGACACCGGAACCTCGCGGAGGCATCCGGCCGTCCTTGCCGACTAAGGCGGCGTCTAGCTACGACGTTAAACGAGCACTCGGACACCGGAACCTCGCGGGGCATCCGGTCGCCCTGCCGACCAAGGCACTCTGACATCGGAACCTCGCGGGGCATCCGGCCGTCCTGCCGACCAAGGCACTCGGACATCGGAACCTCGCGGAGGCATCCGGTCGCCCTGCCGACTAAGGCGGCGTCCCACTACGACGTTAACGAGCACTCGGACACCGGAACCTCGCGGAGGCATCCGGTCGCCTTGCCGACCAAGGCACTCGGGCACTAAAACTTCCAAGGCATCCGCTCATCCTTGCCGACCAAGGCACCGACTAGCTACGGCTACCAAACGCAGCGCAAAGGAAGATTTCTTGAGGAACAAACCGCGAGTTCGCACGTCCGACCACTCGAAACCGATCGCCGAACTTCCTAGCGCCGAGTGATCAAAGGTAACAAGCAAAGCTAACTCCTTCATGAAGTCATTCATACAGAGAAAAAAGGGTTTCATTAAAAGCCGCAGCTCAAAAACTTTACACCACTTTACATGAGGCACACGCAAGACTCTCTATCTACACCTGCACTCCTAAAACTCCCTACGACAACGCCGACGGTAGGCCCTTGCTCGCCGACGGATGGACCTTGGGGTCGGTGGACTGAGGTCGCTGGAGATGACTCCGGTAGGCCCTTGCCGTCGTCAAGGTCGGCCACACCGCGGAATGGCATGCCGCCGCTGCCGCTCGGCGACATCAACGCGATCGCGCTTATCGCAATCGGCGCCCTCGCGCCATTGCCTCTAGGAGGGCCCCTTGCCACCCAAGCCTCGGATCGCTCAAGTAGCGCGTCAACGGCAAACAACGTCGCGAGCTACTTCTTCTCTCTTTGGGAGTTCGCTATCGCTCGATCATACTCAACCCAAAGCTCGCTCAAAGGGTCTTCCTCTTCTACCACGACGCCATCACCAAATCAAGACTAAAGGGTGTCTTGAACACATTTCAAGAAGGAAAGGATTCTCGCCTAAGAGTCTACCGCCGAGCAACCCGTGGCGCCTTTATATACCCATTCAAGGAAGATCAAACGACTCAGAATAAATGCCGCGTAGCAGAAAACGGTTACCACCACCGGAACCCGGCGGTCAAGAAGACGAACGAGCAAAACACACCTAGCCGTGCGCGCCGCACAACGGCAATTAAGAGGCTCCCGCCGTTCGCATACTCAGAACGTAATCCGGCGGGCGTCGGATGCGTTGGGAGCACGCCGGCAAAAAATCGGTAGGCCCCGCTGGCCCACCTAGTTGAACGGATCTAGTCAAGCTCAACCCCAACCGAGTCCGCCGAACTCGATTGGAGGTCTGGGGCTACTTGGCGAATACTCATAAAACAGGTGCACCAACGGCCCAATTGCAACAAGCAAAGCTCAGAGGCAAGCAAAGCGGCCTCGAATCGGCCCGGCCTTAAACAGCCGCCCCGGCACTGCTACCCAAATGCCTACGAGACCATTCAGGAGACCATTCCCGACCGGTCCCGACTCCGACTCAAGAGGGTTCCCGACCCCGCAGTGGGACGGATCCCCGACCGACTCAGCCAGGTTCCCGACCCCGGCGGGGACGGATCCCGCGACCGACTCAGCAGGTCCCCGACTTCGCAGCAGACGGATCCCCGGCCCGACCGAACCATGATAATCCCCGCCGAGGGCCGCGCGTCGCGATCGGAGTCCCGTGTCAACCTAAGGCCACGTGCCCCACGAACGGTCATTCGGAAGTGATCGAGCGAGGCGGTGGTCCTTCCCAAGACAGTTTGATAGCCGCTGAAGCCACGCCTCTGTCCCATCACCACCACCCACAAAGGCAAGGACACGCCTCTCCCGAGGCAACTCCAACGCCACACGCGACTACGTCGGCACCACATGGATCACAGAGCAGCACGCCACTTCCCGAGGATTACCTAACCGCTCGACCAGCTAGACCACCGACCCAAAGATAGGCTCAAGCAGCGGCGACCGATCGGCGAGCAAGCGACGATCGGCGAACGATTGGCCGACGGCGGGCAAGACGAAGCCCTAGAAGTAGCTCGCCTGCACTTCGCCAATTCTCGATGTAACCTGCCCTTCAGATGAATAAAAGGAGGCAGAACCTCCTAATGTGGCAATGAGTAAGAGCTACAAGAGAGCTTTTTCCTCTTCTTCCTCTTCTTCTTTTCTTCTCCTTCGAGAGCTAAGTTTAGATCATTCTAGTGTTGAGGCTCCACCTCTCGCTTGTAAAAACTCGGTGCGTCATCCGCACCCGATGAATACAACACCAACGCATTAATCGGAGTAGGACCTTGGCCCAACCAAGATACATCTTGGACTGTGGTCTAACCATTCAGGGAGCGGGAACGCGCAGCCCCTTAGACTTACAAATTTACTTGCCGGCGCTCGAAACGCCGACACATACATACATACATACATACATACATACACACACACACACACACACACACACACACACACACACACACACACACACACACACACACACATACATATATGGTAGCGCTAATCTGCACTTACGCGCAGATTAAGTTATTCCACGTGTTGGTCGAAACCACATAGAAGCGCGTCCAAAGTCCAAACTATCCACGTGCTCGCTCACTTCGTGTGTCGAGATTAAGCCAAAACAGTAACGTGGCAAACCCAACTAATAAATATGTTCCCCTTGTTTGTATATTAATCTTTTTTATTTGTTTTAGCTATAAATTTTTATTGGTAGCTCGATTCATGAACGATTTCACCAGTGGCTTCTTGACGACGAGAACAACATATTGATATAAGTCTCGCCAATAAACAGTCATTTTTGTTGTTCGGTAACAGATTTTACTACCCGTATACAAAGATTTTATTTTTATGCAGAGCTTCAGTACCCTGTGTATTCTATTTAGTAGTAAAATCTATATATATATATATATATATATGTGTGTGTGTACATGTGTATATATGTATGTATATACACACGAATAGTAAAATCTGCACTAATACTCCGTTAAGTAGAAAAATGTACAGATTCTTTATTTTTTTACTTGTAGTTTACTCACATACAAATATTTACATATCTACAGGGTGATGCTATGATATGAAAAAGGAAGATAAAAACATATTGCACTAGTACTCCGTCAAGTAGATCAATAGCCACTGCTATCTTTGTGTAGTAGTGACTAGAGTCTGACTTAGCTATAGCTTTGTATGCCGCTTTGGATTTAGCCACGGATTGCTACCTGCTCTAGATGACCACTCAAAATTAAGTAGGATGTGAGGCCTGTGCACTGAAATTACTAGTACCAGATGGTACATTGTTCGGTTGTTGGTTTGGCATAATGCTCGTCAACAGAAATACGGTAGTTCGCGGTAGTAAAAATTACAACCTGCAGTAGCAAATAGAAATACGGTGATTCGTGGTAGTAAAATCATATATAGCCGATAGTACAGATTAGAACACGGCTAGCAAACAAAGATATGGTGATTCATGGTAGTAAAATCATGTATAGCCGATCGTTGTAGTAAAAATTACCGCCAGTTAGCGCATAGATAACAGATATACGGTGATTCGTGGTAGTAAAAATTACTATCTCAAAAACTTGTTGTTACGGCCTATTCATTGAGTGGTATCTAGCGGGGTACGTATTCAATACTCTGTTGAATCAAATATTAATATCTCAGCAACATGTAGTTACGATATGTTATATATATATAGTAATCAAAGCTGGAACGGCGCCACCACTAATCCAAGGAATAATTGATGAAATACCCTCACTTACTTGTGCCATTGATCATTTGCCTCGTGATGTCTCACTGACATATGGGTCCTAGGGCCACATGTCAATAAGACAAACGGAGCAAATGATCAAAATAGGGCAAATGATCAATTCTCCCCTGATCCAACCCATCCACGTATTCCCAACTGACTAGTAAATTTGTTCCCGTAGATTGTACATGAATTTTGTTTTCTTTTTTTAGCCATATCTTTTTATTGACAATTCTGATTTACGATCGATTTTCACCAATAGCTTGCAGATGATGAGGGCAACATCATGATATACATATCATCACTAAACGCCATATGAATTTATAGCAAAAACTATTACTAGGATAGTAAAATCTATTAATACAAATTGTAAAATCTATATATAGTAAAATTTATAGCCAGACTAGTAGTAGATCAGTCATTTTGTTGTCCGCTAATAGTTTTTACTATCTAACTAGACATTTTACTAGATATTTAACAAATATTTTACCGCGTAAGCAGTGACGTAAAGGAGACGGTCAATACATTTTTCAATCCCGTGATTCCCAAAACTACCCTTATATACTCCTTGTCTTCTACAACCCATGCGCAAGTAATAAATTATCCATGCACACATTACTATGCAAGCTCGATCAGGTCTGCCTAAACTGGTTGGCATGTATAATAGGCTAAACTATGCGTAACTGCAGACTAGCATATATATATATAGTATAATTACTTGGAACACCATGAAGCCTGGGCTCCATGATACAAAATGGGTATATTCTCCTATGTATTATACGTTTACTTTTTTAGATTTTTTAAGATGTTGAGTTTAACTAGTTTACTAACTAGTTCAAACAAGTTTGAACTGAAATTTAAACTAGATTTTCCTTTTTTGATGATAGTTTGTTTGTAGGTATGTGCTGGTTATATATATAAATTAGCAAAGCATGTAATCTAAATTCGTTTAAAATCTTTGAATTCGAGTATATTTTCTCAAAGGTATGTGTTTCATTTGAACTGTTATAGATGGGTATATACCCTAAAACTAAAAATTTTGAAAAATATACCCGAATTTGGCTTGAATCCGCGCATTTGAAATCATGGAGCCCAGGCTCCATGGTGCCCCATTTCGGCGTCATATATATATATATACTGAAGCGCTAATCTATGCTTACGTGTAGCGATTCCTATTCTACGCGCGAGACGTAACCCGCACCCTGTCGTTCGTGGCGAACCGTTATTAGTCGCAGGATAAGGCTCATGAAAAAGGCCCGGCTCGAAAACTTATACGGGGTAACCGCCAGTAAAACAATTACGAAAACAATCGCATATCCCTTACGTCAATTGGGAAATGTTGAAAATCATACTAAAAAAAAGAGTATAATGTAATAAATACAACCCTTTTGGCAGTAAAACATTTACGAAATCCCTTCCGGGTCAGCAGTAAATCAACCGCGGTTCAGTTGAATCATAGATTGATATGATTTTAATGCCAACATGTAATGTGATACTATATGAAAATAAAAATGTAACTTAGTGATAAAAACTGGTGCAACAGATAGTATCCTATTTTCTGGGTATGCAGTAAAAATGCCCGTAAATCTGTCATCAAAATGTAACAAAAATTGGACGTAAAACATATAAGTTCCAATAGTAAAATCTTCAGATATTGATAATAAATATTGATCAATGCATAAAAATTATACCAATTTGTTGCACTCGTTGACAGCAATTTGCTAATGAAAACCATACACGAATCGTAACTGTCAATGAAAAGTTATGGCTAAAACAAAGAAAAATCAGATTCATGTACAAACAAGAAATACATTTACTAGTCGGCCATACGACGTAACAAGTATTGTTAGTCTCCAATCGCTATTTCGAAAATTGGACGTAAAATCTGTTTATTCCAATAGTAAATTGTTTTTAATCTAAAAGTAAATATTGATTAATGTATTAAACGGTGCAACAGAAAGTATCCTATTTTCTGGGTATGCAGTAAAAATGCCTGTAAATCTGTTATCAAAATGTAACGAAAATTGGACATAAAACATATAAGTTCCAATAGTAACATCTTTAGATATTGATAATAAATACTGATCAATGCATAAAATTATACCAATGTGTTGCTCTCGTTCACAGTAATTTGCTAATGAAAACCATACACAAATCGTAACAGTCAATGAAAGGTTATGGCTAAAACAATGAAAAATCATATTCATGTACTAACAAGAAACACATTTACTAGTCGGTCATCCGATGTAACAAGTATTGTTAGTCTCCGGTCGGTGGTTCGAAAATTGGACGTAAAATATGTTTATTCCAATAGTAAATTGTTTTTATTCTAAAATTAAATATTGATCAATGCATTAAACTTATTTCAATGTGTTGCTCTCGTTGACAGTAATATGCTGAAGAAAACCATACACCAAACATAAATGTCAATAAAAAGTAATGCAACGTAACAAAAAAAATGCAACGTAACTAATAATGAAAGTGGGTCGTGGCCTTTGCACTGAACAAAAAAATAAAAATAGGATAGGAACAGTCACATTGAACTATATCATTCACATTTACTGTTTTGGAAATCGAACAATCCATAGTGCCAAACAACATGTACTGATAAGAAAAAGTTATTTGAAACAATTCATTCATAACTACAAAATTTCAACTATCACAATACTTTCACAACTCATGCGCTTAGCCTCAAAACAACCAGTCCCCTCTAAATAAGATGGATCAAAATCCTTTTATCGGCGAGCACCGATCGGAAGAACCTTCTGTGGTAGATGCTACGCCACTGGCCGTAATTCCTACTCTATGGGATCCTTTTCTACGGAATTCGGTAATAACACCACCTCCATCCTTTTCTACATCAAATTTAGCAACTCCAGACACCGTCCGCACATACATCTATACCCTTTTATAATGCACCTAAGCAATTTTTTCTACATCCACCCTAAATAATGCACCTCATTAGAGATGGCCTAATGTTCGTGCACCCAGCAAAATGTCCCCAGAAACTTGCATTCATCAAAATGAACGTCTCAGATCTTTCCTCAGTTTTACTCACCCACATCCGATGGCCATTTTTTAGTGTGTCTAATCATCCCTGTGGCCCACAACAGACCTCCCCCACCTACATATTTGGAAGGAGAGCGGATCAAACAAGGAAATAAATAAAGAGGATCCGCATGCAAGGAAACCAGACTTGAATTTTTTACTGGCCAAAATTGTACGTACTACATATTTGGAAGGAGGGTGAATCAAATAAGGAAATAAACAGGGAGAATCCGAATGCAAGGAAACAAGAGTTGAATTTTTTATTGTCCTGGCATTTTGATCGTATTTTTTTTCCGAATAGACACTTCTCGAGACTTTTTTACGGATCTAGCCTCAAAGAGCCTAATTTCAGCGCACGGAGAGCGCTGAATTTTTGTTTTTATTTTTTAT
The DNA here is from genome assembly GCA_036346275.1 of Otatea glauca. NCBI lineage: Eukaryota > Viridiplantae > Streptophyta > Magnoliopsida > Poales > Poaceae > Otatea > Otatea glauca. The sequence goes on along the minus strand of CM070730.1, from coordinate 11,647,418 downwards.
CTAAGGAACAAACGGTCTGTGAGTGCTGCTTAATTTTTTTTAATTTTTTCTCGCGGAACCAACGGCCGACGAGCACTGTTTAATTTTTATCTTTTTTTCCTTGCGGATCCGTGATCGACGAGCGCAGTTTATTTTTCCATATTTTTCCGAAATCATCTCTGTGGCCCACAACAGACCTTCCCTCACCTCCAGCATCAACAAGGAAAAGGAAACAAACGTCTTGGAATCAAAGAAAAGGAAATAAACGTCCTGGAAAAGGAAAGGACCATACATTACGTCTGGGAAAAGAAAACGGAGATGGGGCGTATGCACGGAGAACGCAGTCCGCAATGGCTCCACGGTCGCCATCGATGGCTTTGCCGACGCCGCGAGGTTATCGTCCGACATACACGGATTGCCTCGGCAAATTTATAATTTAAATTTTTTTGAAAATAATTTTATTAAGTACAAAATAATCGAAAGTTATTTTGAGAATTTTTCTAGAATTTTTTAACGTAATGTGCTATCTTTTCAAAAATCCTTCTATATTTAAAAAAATGAAGGCAATTCACCGTAGCTTCTTCTAGTGCATGGCCAGCACTGCAGAAGCTTCTTCTCTTCCTCCTCCATTAAAGCAAGAAAGAAGCTCTAAAGCTCCATCAATCCCGCACCAAATCTCCTCTTTCCATCTATGGTGTTAATTCCCAAATTTCGTGCTCTATTGCCAAAATTTCCTCCCAATCGATTTGATCCTAAATTATGGTTTCCATAAATATGCTTGTTTGGGGCTATAAAAGCCGTGAGCTCTCCTCCACCCCATCGCATTGCGTAAATCCCAAGTGCTCCTCTTGTAAAGATCACCGGATTTTAGAGGTAACCCAAGCTATCACCGTCATCTTTCGTGAAATTCACGAAGCGTGACTCCTCCCATGAGCGCCGGCTGCGCGATCTCGCCGCACTGATCTTGACCACTGCGACCGCCACCACCCCGCCTTCCCTCCCCTTGTTGGCCAAGCCCGAGAGCACGTTGTACTCTCTTTGGAAGTGCAAAAATAATCTAAAATCAGAAAATTCTTTTTTCTTTCTCTTTCTTGATTTAAAATCTTTTGGGAGCCCGTTTTCGCCCAATCGACTTCCATTTAGTTCCGTTTTTCTTTCTAAATTCATTTAAAATTCTAAATTTCTCTTTTATTATTAAGTGTTGTATTCATACTTATCTTCTTATTTAATTGATAAGCGGGTGTACTGCCGTCGTAGCGTTAGCACAGGCACTATACTAGTTCATGTAAGTTTTTTTACCTAACATTAAATACAATTTACCACCATTATGTCAACATATTACTAAACTTGTTACAAAATTTACTATCAAAGGGTGAAGAAGTCCCAGAGTACATGGTTCCGCAGCTCTGCCAACGTTTCGACAATGAGACAGAAGCATACGATTTCTACCGCAAATACGCACAACATGCTGGATTCGGTATCAAGAAAAATAGGACAAGAAAAATAGTTAGAGAGTTGTGCTGCGTTCATGGAGGGAAACATGCGTACTACATGCCGTCAAAGGAACGCGAACGCAACAGAACCTCAAAGAGGATAGGTTGTAGGGCATTTATAAAATTGAAGAAGAACTTAATTGACAGATCTGTATGAATAGAATGACAAATATTGGAGCACAACTATCCCCTCACGAGATCACCATCTATAGTGGCTTTTATGCATGCACACAAAAACTTTGATACTTCTGAGATGGAGCTCGTCGACGCAATGCATAAAGGCAAGGTACCTCATAATTCACTGATCGAGACATTCAAAATAGGTAATTACCATCCCCTCATCTATTTTTTTACTATTATGATACTAACAAATTACTATAATATGTAGGAAAGCAACTAACGCTAGAGCTGATAGGGACAGTGATATTAGCAAACTATTAAATTTCTTCAAAGAGTGCCATGATCAGAACAATAAATTCTACTACGTTCTACAAGTAGATGATAATAACTTAGTACGAAACTATTCTGGAGCCATGCGAGCTGCCGAGCAGAGTACGCTGATTTCAGCAATGTAGTAACTTTCAACACAACATACAAAACCAACATCTACAACATGCCTCTGGCGATGTTCGTTGGCTCAAATAATCATCTCCAGAACACTGTATTTGGCATTGCACTACTCCGCGACAAGAAAACATAATCATTTGTGTGGCTTTTCAACACATTCAAAAACTGCATGGATGGGAAAGACCCCATTTGCATCCTTACAGGTGAGGCGAATTTTTTATGGCATTACTATACTGAAAAAAATTAAATACTAAATCTCATATAAGTTTTTATGACAGATCAAGATCCCACGATGGCTGCAGCTATCCCTCGTGTCTTCCTCGACACGAATCACAGGCTGTGCCGATGGCACGTTCAAAAAAAATACAAAGATGTATTGAACAAACTATATGCGAAGCATAATGGGCTGAAAGAATATTTTTTGTCTGTAATAAACCATCCACTGACCCTTACTGAATTCGAAAAAGCATGGGAAGAGATGGTGTTTGACTACTCTATTGAAGACAACAACTGTATTGGTAGGCTATTTGACCTACGAAGAAGCTGGATATCAGCATACATCAAAGACATATATTGCGGCAGGATGATATCGACGCAAAGAAGCGAAAGTACGAACAAGATGGTCAAAAGGAGCTTAGTGGATGAAAAGACTGCACTGCATAGATTCGCGAGACAGATGCAGAGAGTTTTGCAATCAAGGAAACACGCAGAAGCGAAGGAAACTTATGGATCATCGGTATGGTTTTTCTACTTTAATTATATTCTACCATTACTACAAGTAAACAATAAATTTACAACTAATATTTTAATGAATACAAACTTTGTTTGTTACCGTATCTAACGTATATATAATTGAAATTATGAATAGAGCATGCCAGTAAGATCAACACTATTCCAGTTTGAGGAGCAACTGAGCAAGCTGTACACCCCTGCGGTATACAAAGAATATAAGGACGCATATTTCAAGAGTACGGCCTTTCATATTAGAAATAACCAAAATAACCATGATGAGTACCTCGTGGCACATGCCAAGCAAACAAAGTTGTTCTCATGGTCACAGCATGAATTTAAGGTGGTGGCCGATGAAACTTCCGGGTCGTACAGGTGTGAATGTCGACAATGGGATCATACTGATTTTTTACTATTTCCTCAACATGAAGTTACTATTTGTTTAAAAAGGATTTACGATTTGAAAGATTTAAATATGTATTACTATTCTTATAAAATGAAATTACTATTCTGATAAGTAAAGATTCACTATGTGAAATTACCAACAGGATTGTTTTGCCTGCATCCGATCAGAGCTTTCACCCACCTGTAAATCACTAGTATCCCTGACAGATACGTGCTAAGGAGGTACACCAGGGATGCAAGGGTATAAGTGCCTTACGATAGGCAGATATAGTGCAATTTGGTCCAGACGGAACAACTGACATGTATCAGCATTGAACCCTGCTCACAAAGGCAATGGGTATTGCAAGGGTAGCGAGTAGGACAAGTGCAGGGTATGAAAGAGCGCTGGATGTTCTGAAGTCACTTCGAGAACAGGTTGAAAACATACCAATGGATAATGGCAATTACCATCGGGATAATGATGACCAAGTCGAGGTAAACGAAACACCTTCAATTCCAACTGCACCACCTATTTCTCGCACAAAGGGTAGGAAGCGCACAATGGATGAACCAAGACCAACAGGTGCACCGGGAGATAAATAATGCACATGGGCATGTAGCTTATGTGGACTCAAAACATGCCACAATGCCGCCTCATGTCCAACAATAACAGGAGCTACTATGAGAGGAAGGGGACATGTGAGGAAATACCAGAAAAGAAAAAGACTTGGTGCACGACGCCGACTAGTTTATGACAGTGAGACAGCAGAGGAAAGTGATATTGGGTCCGATGGATATGATGATTGTTGAAGAAATTACAGGAACAACTAAAAAACATAGCATAATGAAACATGGTGTTACTATCATAAATGCTATGTGTTACTATATTGAACAAGTCAATTTTCTATACGATATTTTACTAAATAGAAATTCTATTTATATTATTAACATTTAAGATAATTATATTTACTATTTCTGTTAGGAACAATTACGACGCTCTTACTTAAAGTTTACTGAAATGCCTACGGTGACTTGAGCTTGACGGTGCTCCCCAGAATTACGATCAAGCACGTGACAAAAAAAGAAGGAAAAAGTGATCGCTGTGTTAAAGGGTAAGGTGCCCGGGTCCAACACCACCAACACAAGTGCAGCGGGGTCCACAGACATAGCCCTACTCTTACTAACATCACACGTATCACTCTAATCGAACAAATGCTAGCAATTCCACTATATAAACGGGTACACATGAAGCTCTGTGGGCGAGGTGGTACTAAATAACTATCGTGCAGTATGAGAAACGGGGCCTTAAGCCCATCAATTATATTTTCGTCAATGGCCGAACTAACCTACACAACCTCGAACAATGAACATTTTACTATTTCATCAACACAATATTACTATTGTAAACATGTGTAAGTATATAGTAAAATGGAAAGATTTGTTTGATAAAAATTATATATTTATCTAGTAAATTATGACTAACGCGTTAAGAGTTATATCAGTGTCTTGCTCTAGTTGTCAGTATTCTACTAGTGAGAACGGTTTGTGAATTTGACCTCTCAAAATATAAAGTAATGCTAAAACAACAAAAAAAATCAAATCCATGTATAAACAAGAAACGCATTTACTAGTCGGTCACGACTAGTGACCGACTAGTACATGTGTTTCTTGATTGTACATGCATTTGAATTTTTTGTTGTTTTAGCATTACTTTATATTTATCTTATTAAAATTAAAAATAGTTAACAAAATATGAAAAAATGAATATTCATAGTAAACATAAATTAATTATACTATTTCTATGAATAACACTAATTTATGATTATTATGTTTACTATATCTATTAAGAACAATTATGACGTTGTTACAAAAAAAATGCACTACCCTCAAATGTCTACGATGACTTGAGTATGTCATGCGACGTAAAAATACTATTCGTGGATTAAAACATTACTGCAGGAAGATCTTAAAGATGAGAGGGAAACCTCTTAAGCAATAATAATTGATATTTGGAAACTTTATACACAATGAACCAAAATGGTAATTATCTTTTGTCTTACACGTAACATCTGCAACTTATCAATTCGACCAGCATATAACATCTTAAAAAAACATCAATGTTTCAAACATCAAATATCACACTACAGCCTTCAAACTTGGTCTGAACTTCTCTAACTTTCCTGGGAGTGGTTTCAGCAAGTTGGCAGCGTGGAACAACATGTAGCACATTAATTCGACCCTATATTCCGACCCCTTCTCCTGCAAGAAACCAAAAAAAGAGTATGAAAATTACTATGATTGTAAATAACAATTACTGTAAAATATCTTACATAATACAATAAACTTACCGGTACAATTGCAGAATGAAGCTTGCCAACTTTGCCATCATACAGTTCCAGAATCTTCATAGCGAAGAAGGCGCAATCATTCACTAAAACCTGCTTTGGGGTCTCGAATAACGGGCGCCTCCACTTTGTAAACATCGGGAACTTGCCATCTGTAAGGACATGGAAAATGTCTTGCAGTCTTGATAAAACCTTCTCGCCAACATAGCCATGGTGATCTACTGGATCAGTGCACTTGAGCTTGTAGTTGAGTGAGTCAAGCAAGTCAATTCTCTTATGACCATGTTGACACAGTACACAGACCAATGCTCATTGTGCAAAAGAGGGAATAATATCTGGAAAAAAAGGTTTCATACATGTGATAAATACATAAAAACTGACAGTACATAAAGTTTAGGTTTATTAACAACCCACCAATTTTACTCCCATGATCTTCGATTCACCAATATGTTGTCTAAGAATCTTAACTGCATGATCCTTGTTATATGTATCGTTTTTCAAATATTCTTCAGCATTCATAAGCCTCTGTAGAAAAAGAAATTGAATAATAAATACCATTTTGTTGAGTACTATATGAATTATAAGAAATACTAAAATTATATAAGTACATAACAAAAAGAACCACATGAATGATTAATGTTTACTATATTAAAAATAACTATTTACGATATTAAAATTAGATGAGTTTTACATACTGACAGACTCCATGGGAGATATAGCCTGTATCCAGCGCTTTCTGGCCTCAACACAGCATCATCATGTTTAAGGCAATCAAGGAAGAATCTCATAAACATATCTTCTGTAGTCTCACCTGGTTTGAACGATTTTACCACATCTTACCACTAGCCATGTAGTGATAGTCTTCAGAAATTATAAGAATCGTGCTGAAAAAAAAGTTAAATAACAGCAGTGTGATGTAACGCTACATAACTTGTGGAATAAAATGATCCAAAACATTATTAAAAACAAAGGAAATTTACCTCTTCAGTTCATCATCATTTGCAATAATCTCCCAAACCTTGCTGGCGGCGTCAATAGTAACAATCGGTCGAACGACAAGGCACTTAAATGGTGACACAAACCGGCCAGGGACTTTTGTGAGCCTCTTCCCGATCATAGCTATTTTTCCCGTTTGCACAACATCCGTGACATCTGAAGCGATAATTACTTGATCAACGTGATTGACAATGTCTAGGGCATCAGGTTCCTGATTAAACAAAAATCATAAAGGATATTACTAAGTATATATCTAATAATTAATATGCATATGTGATTATTACCTTGAAGGCAATTGTTCTGGGCACGTCTTCCTCAACCTGCATGACGACGTCTGGGGTATCTGGTTCCTGATTAAAAAAATAAAATTCATCACAGATATTACAAAGTATATATCTAATAATTACTATGCACATATGATTACTACCTTGCAGACACTTGTTCTGGGCACGTCCTCCACAACGTGCATGACAACGTCTGGGACATCTGGTTCCTGATTAAACAAAATGCGGCATGGAAATTAATAAGTATTTATTAAATAATTACTATGCTAAAGACATTGTTACCTTGCTTGCAGTAGTTCTGGGCACATCCTCCTCAATGGCAGAAATTATACAATCAATCTTTGCGGATATATCACCGCAAACATCTTGCACTGTTAACATAAATGACACAATCAATCAATCAAAATGGTTACCGCTAAACCTATGTAACACAAATTACTGTCACTATCATACAAATATTACTAACGGGACTTACTATATGATAATCGAAATGTATGTTTTTTCAGAATTGCTATCTCTATCATATAATATTACTTGCCAGAAAGAGAGAAAATACTTCATGTAAATTAAAAATGAAAACCGATATAATATACCTTCTGGGGCTGCTTTCTCATCTTGGGATTCAGGGAAGTAAACCGAAGCCGGCACAAATATGGCTTTCCCAGGCTCACAAGGTGGCAAATCAATGGGAGCCTCCGGCGCCAGGCTAGGTGTTGCAAGCTTAACATGTGGGGGTGGATTTGGAATGATGATACCCTCCTTTACAGATTGTTGCACGTCATGCACCTCCTCAGCCCTATCCTTCTTCACTTTGGGAGTCCTTGACTTCATAGATTTGCCCGTTGGCGCAATAATTGTACGTAGCGCATGCACAACTTCTGTCTGCGCGGTTTCAATCCTTCGTTGGGCCTTGTATATTTGCCTGAAAGCCCTGCCTGCTTCGTCATCGAAGTTTTTCAGTGCATCAATAGCCCCCTTCTTCTTGGACTTGCTAATGGATCCAATGCAATCTCCCAAAACATAAAGCAAACTAGGGAACTGCATACCGACCGAAGGAGCATTGGGAATATCCTCGTAAGGATTTGCATTAGGAGCACCACCGGACCAGTAGCATGTGCCCTCCATGCTCCTGAACTGAAGAAAAAAATAACATTGAAATTAAAAGGATTCACACAATGAATCTACCTCTACAATGAAATACAGACAATGAATCTAACTGTACAAGTGTATTTTTACTACCAAACAAATGAGCAACTACGATGACCAAATTGCTTTAAGAAATATCAACCTAAATAACTGTTTTTTTCAATCATAAAAATATCAATAAATATTACTTTTTTCACTGATAACACTCACACTAAGCTTGTCAAATGTGTCGTTCCCACGACGGTCTAACATCTTGTCTGTTCCAACCATCTTGTCAACGAGCGTGGTCGTGAAATAAGCAGCACGTGGTGTTTGTACAGCTGGAATGCTATGAACACACCTCAAGTTGTCAAGGTAGTAGATCTGTTAAATCAAATACTATCAATTGATGATAAATATTACTACGAAGAACATGCAGCATTACTAACAATAACAAAAAAATTACTACAAATAAAATATATAATTACTAATAGTAACATCTATTAATGAAAAAAATGCAAAACAATTACCACTTACAAGTAAAAATACAGCACATCCACTAATTGATTTAATGCTTGTCTCCTTCTTCTTGTTTCAGTTGCGTACTGCAACCCTGAGGTCCTCAATAACATCCTTGCACCAGTCAATGCTAGCAAAATCTTCCATCTCACTAGTCAACACTGCTTCCTTCCCAGTGACGTGGTTGCTAGTCCCGGGGAATAACAACTTGTTGAACAAAATGAGGAAAAACATCATTCTCAAACTGTTCGTTCCCTTCGTCTCGATCCTTTGTAGTAATTTCTCTGTCCTCACTTCCGCCCCACACGACACACCAAGAAAACTCTTCAGCTTTGCAAGCTCAGCAGCGCTTTGAGTGTAAGTAACTAGAGGAGCGTCCCTTCCACCGCAAGGAAGGCCTAAAACGCAATTGACAGAATGAGCCATAATTGGTAGGCTCCGTCCACCACCGGCACGAATTACCATGTCAGATGGGTCTATTCTATCCATCAAATAGCAAAGCAGATCTCTACTCTTCAAACCCTCGAGGTTAAATTTCAAAAAATCATCGAAACCATACTTGCAAACCTGACTAATCTGATCAATAGCGAGCTTGCCAATAGTGGAAACTACAACAGCAGGGGCACACCTACACGTGGCCGGACACTTTCTCTTCACAACTGCCTATTCAATTACAGATTAAAAATTTTCATAACAATTAATTCTTTTACTGTAATCTTGAATAACATTTACTACACACAACCTATGAAAATAAAAAACATGGAGGAAATTTACTACATTAATCATATTTACCTCATCAGTCTTCGCAACAGCATCGCTCGAGTTCTTACTAAATCTGCTTGAGGGGGGAATAAAATCGTCGTCCGATGTGGAAACACTGACACTGCTCTCCGGCGTCTCCGCATACTTCCTCTTCCTTCCCACCCGATCACGACGTGAAACAGGACTGATACGAGCAGAAGGGGGAAAACGGCTGCTATTGGTTCTGTCTGCGACACATCTAGCTGAATTTCCAGTGAACTCTGGCTCCCTGCTAAAATAGTCTTATTCACCTTAGATGGTACCTTACCGGAAGTCCTCATCTACAACGGAAGACAAAATCATTTCATCAGATTTCCTAAAATTTACTATAGAATCTTTTTGTATTTACATCATAAACAGATGTAGTAAATACACAAAAAAATATGGAAGATCTTGTACATTTGGAAAAAAATATATATAAATTATATAGCGGAAAGGATTAAATACGTACCGTGATAACCTCGATAGTATTCAGTATAGATCAAAAGAACACCAAGAAAATCAGCGTCGGTCTCCAATTCACAATTGCAGCAAACAATGGCCGATGTCGATGGAGCAAGATGACTATAAGGTAGGTGACGAATACTCATACCAGGGGTACCCTAACGGCCCAGGATGACAAGCAGGCCGCGTCAAGCCCAGCTCCGACCAAGAGAACTGCGGGGCTGCAAAAAGACGCTCGTCCCCGACCAGAGTAGGGCGAGCAATCCCGACCAAGTGGGACGCCGACCCACGTCACAGGTCGGGCTCCCCCGAGCCCCGACCAAGCTGAGGCAACCTTCGCCAAGGGCCACGTGTCAGGCCTCCGTCGACTGTTGGCCACGTGCCCCACGGACAGGATCGTTCGAAGTGACCGTGACAGGCGGTGGCCCTCTCGAGGCAGCACGAGGGTTGCCCAAGTCAAAACTCCAGTCCCATCGCCCAGTCACACGGAGTATGGGGATGCACTCCCTCCCGAGGCAGCGCCGGGGCCATGCTTCACAACAACAGCACCTGACAGGTTCCCAGAGGGCAGGTGCGCTGCTTCCCAAGGAAACGGCGAACTGCTCTGCTCAGCAAGCCTACCAAACCCGGTGTGGGCGAGGCCGGACGGCGACCAATCACCAAGACGAGGGACTAGGGCTCCTAGTATAGGTTTCTCCTTCCTTCCTTCTCCCAATTCTCAATGTAACCTGCCCCTCCCGACTATATAAAGGGGGGCAGGGCCCTCCGGGAGAGGGACACAAACAGAGATAGATCCTCTTCTTGCTAAGTCTTTACGAACAGACAACAAACGCTCTCGTGTTCAAGCCCTCAGCCCTCACTTGTAAACGTGGTGCAGTCGACTGCATCTAAGGCAATACAACACCACCACACGAACTGGAGTAGGGACATTCGGGCCGAACCAGTATACATTTTGGGCTTTCGAGTCTAACCATTCAGGGAGAGGGAACGCGCGGCCCCTTCCGACATACAAATTTACTTGCCGGTGCTCGAGACGCCGACAGTTGGCGCACCAGGTAGGGGCCTTCGCGCGTCTTCATCGACATCTCCGGATTCCCGCTTGTCTCCTTGATGGCATTCTCGCACGCGGCATGTTTGCGTCGAGAGCGGATCCGCCGGCTCCTCGACCGTCGCCACTCGGCGGAGAGCTCACGCTCATTCCGCCGCCTCTCGAGACCAGCGTCCGTTAGGAGCACGGACTCCGTCTCAGCGACCGCCCGACCTCCGGCTTGGAGCCTCCTCGAGCCCCAGGGCGGAGTTCAAGAAGCGCCTCGTCGCCTCTGGCGAAGATGCCGTGAGCACAGGCGGATGACTACATCACCTCCCGCAGTTCACAACTCGTGGCAATGGCGGCTATATGCGGCCTCATCCATGACTTCTTTGGAAGATTCTTCCAGCCACGACTCCAGCTCCGACATGGAGCACGCTACCCGCAGACGGCACTCTCGCGAGTGCAACATGGGGGCACGGTCGACCTAACCGTAACCCCCGCGGCTACGGGGGCTCTCATCCAGCGCACCAGGGCGCAGGAAGAGGAACATCAACGCGAGCGCGCTGAACGCGCCCAAGCTCGCCGCACCAAGTTTCAACGGCAGCGCGAAGAGCTGGAAGACCAAAGGGCCAAGCACGACAAGCTCCAGGCCGACCTGGAGCAGGATCAGCCCGAGCCCCCGCTTATACTTGGCGGTGCGCGCGGGCGCGCACGTCAGGTGCACCACCAGCTGGCGGAGGAATCTGATGGCCCTCAGTTCTTCCCCCACGCAAGTCAGAACATGGTCGCAACCGCAATGCTGCTCCGCGGCCTTCCCGAGCCGGTCGACCCGGAGGCCAAGGCCACATACCAGAACCTCCGGGGGCTGATGGAACGTGTTGCCGTGCAGCACATGCAGGCCTCCGACTCTCACCGCTCGGGCGCCACCTCCGCCGCCGGACCGCACCCGCTTCGGGGGCGGGTGGGTCCGGCAAAGGTGGCGGCGCTGCAACGACCCCAGCCTCGCGCGTCGGCGCGCGGCGCCTCGGCAACAACTATGACGTCCGCGCCACCCTCGAGGCGCGAAGAAAAGCGGTGGACGAAGCCGCCCACTCGCGTGTCGTGGACAGCGGACGCCGCAACGACCGCAGCCCGAGCCCTGATGGTCCAGGACCACGGGCCTTTTGTCAGGGGATCCGCCATACGGATTTCCCTGCCAGATTCAGGGCACCCACCAACATAGCCAAATACACCGGGGCCACGAACCCCAGCGTATGGCTCGAAGACTACCGACTCGCATGCCGGTCTGGAGGAGCTTCGGATGATCTCTTCATCATCCAATACCTCCCTATCTATCTCGCGGATTCGGCTCGAGCCTGGCTCGAGTACTTGCCCGCAAAAACCATCAGGAACTGGGTCGACCTGAAGAGCCTCTTCGTCGGTAACTTCCAGGGCACTTACAAGCGCCCCGGGAACTCCTGGGACCTGAAGAGCTGCAAGCAGCAGCCGGGAGAAACTCTCCGGGATTACATCCGGCGCTTCTCCCGTCAATGCAATGAGCTCCCCGACATCTCCGACGCCGATGTCGTGGGGGCGTTCATCTACGGCACCTCCTGCAAGGCCTTGGTGCACAAACTGGGTTGCGTCAAGCCCAGAACCACCAAGGAGCTTCTGGACATTGCGACCAACCACGCCTCCGGCGAGGAGGCTGTGGGGGCCATCTTCGAAGAAGGAAAGGCCAAGCAAGAGCCCGGCCCCCGAGCCGGGTCCCCTTCTGACCGCTTCGACAAGCGGAAGCGGCACGGGAAACAGGTCCGCGAGGTCCAAGTGGTTGCGGCCGTCGACCGCCCTGCCAAGCAGCAGGCGCGACCGGTCGTCGCGCCCGACCACTTCGAGAAGCTGATGGACAGGCCGTGCCCACACCACGGGTTCCCCGTCAAGCACAAATACCGGGACTGCGAGGTCCTGAGACGCTTCCACTCCGGCACCCCCACGACGCTGCGGGGCAAAGGAAAGAAGCAAGCCCCGGCCCCACGGGTCGAGGAAAAAAGGGCAGACGACGAGTTCCCAGAACCCGACGGCTGCCTCATGATCTTCGGCGGACCGGCATGCTATGCCGACAAGCGTCGGCTCAGGCTCGCCTTTCGCGAAGTCCATACTGCCACTCCAGCTGTCCCCCAATACCTTCGGTGGTCAGAGTCTCCGATCACGTTCGATCGGACTGACCACCCCGACCACGTCCCTCAGCCAAGGAGATACCCGCTCGTGGTCGACCCTATCGTAGGGAAGAAGCGCCTCACGAAGGTGCTTATGGATGGTGGCAGCGGTCTCAACATCCTTTATGTTGAGACGCTCGACGCCATGGGGATCCCCCGCTCGAGTCTCCGACCGAGCAAGGCGCCCTTCCACGGCGTCATTCCAGGCCAGCAGGCCCACCCGCTCGGGCAGATCGACCTGCCCGTCACCTTTGGAGGATCGAAAAATTTCCGCACCGAGACCCTCATCTTTGAGGTCGTGGATTTCCCCGGATCCTACCACGCCATCCTGGGGAGGCCGTGCTATGCCAAGTTCATGGCGGTCCCCAGCTACACCTACCTCAAGCTGAAGATGCCTGGGCCACGAGGAGTCATCACCATGGCCTCATCTTTCCAGCTTGCTTACAACTGCGAGCGGAGCAGTTGCGAGCTAGCATCGGCAGTCATCGCGTCCGCCGAGCTTGCCGACCTCCGGAGGGAAGCCTCCGAGTCCGCCCCCGAATCTAGCAAGTCGGGGGCAGGATCCTTCAAGTCCGCCGAGGACACGAAGAAGGTCGCGGTCGATCCCGAGGATCTGACCAAGACCGTGCGGGTCGGAGCCACGCTCCCTGCCAAATAGGAAAGCGCGCTCGTCGACTTCCTCTGCGCCAACAACGACGTCTTCGCATGGAGGTCCTCCGACATGCCAGGAATCCCGAGGGAGGTTGCCGAGCACTCCTTGAGCATCCGACCAGGCTCGAGGCCGGTCGCCCAACGCCTACGCCGCTTCGACGAGGAAAAGCGTAGAATCATAGGGGAGGAGATTGCCAAGCTTTTGGCCACAGGGTTTGTAAAAGAGGTGCGCCACCCCGAGTGGCTAGCCAACCCTGTACTTGTAAAAAAGAAGAATGAGCAATGGAGAATGTGCGTTGACTACACAAGTCTGAACAAGGTGTGTTCCAAGGACCCATTCCCCTTGCCCCGCATCGACCAAGTCATCGACTCCACCGCGGGGTGCGAGTCCCTTTCCTTTCTGGATGCCTACTCGGGCTACCACCAGATAGCGCTGAAGGAGTCCGACCAGCTCGCCACTTCCTTCATCACTCCGTTTGGATCGTTCTGCTACGTAACAATGCCGTTTGGTCTAAAAAACACGGGCGCTACATACCAGCGATGTATGCAAACGTGTTTCAACGACCAGATCGGCCGTAACATCGAGGCATACGTCGACGACATCGTCGTGAAAACTAGGAAGGCCGACGACCTCATCACCGACCTAGGAGAAACTTTTGCGAACCTCCGGCGGTTCCGCATAAAGCTCAACCCCGAGAAATGCGTCTTCGGGGTCCCCAAGGGAAAGCTTCTCGGTTTCATCGTCTCCGAGCGTGGCATCGAGGCCAATCAGGAGAAGATCTCAGCGATCATAAGAATGGGCCCGATCGGCAATCTAAAGAGGGTCCAAAAGCTGACAGGATGCCTTGCAGCCTTGAGCCATTTCGTGTCTCGTCTCGGCGAGCGCGGGATGCCGCTCTACAGGCTGCTCAAGAAATCCGACCGCTTGTTGGACCCAGAGGCTCGTGGAGGCCCTCGCCCGCTTGAAGACCTTTCTGACCTCACCCCCAGTCCTGGTCGCCCCGGCACCAGGCGAACCGCTGCTCCTCTATGTCGTCGCCACGACCCAAGTCGTCAGTGCGGCCCTCCTGGTGGAACGAGCGGAAGAAGGCCGTGAGTTCAAAGTACAACGGCCAGTCTACTTCATCAGCGAGGTGCTTTCCGAGTCCAAGACTCGGTACCCGCAGGTGCAGAAGCTGCTCTACGCGGTGCTCATCACGAAGAGGAAGCTGGTCCATTACTTCGACCAGCACCCCGTCACCGTGGTGACCACGTCGCCACTCGGCGAGATCGTCCACAATCGCGATGCCTCAGGAAGGATAGCCAAGTGAGCACTAGAGCTCAACGGTCACGACATACCGTACGTTCCCCGAACGGCGATCAAGTCGCAGGCCCTGGCCGACTTCGTCACCGAGTGGACCGAAGCCCAGGCACCACCGGCGCTCGAAGACCCCGAATACTGGACAATGTACTTCGACGGGTCCTACACCAAGAACGGCGAGGGTGTGGGAGTCATCATTGTCTCCCCGCTCGGCATCAAGCTCCAGTACGCCATTAGGCTCCTCTTCGATGCAACCAACAACGTCGCCGAGTACGAGGCTCTCGTCAACGGTCTCCGGATCGCTGCCGACCTCGGCACTCACCGACTCTACGTCCACGGAGACTCCAAGCTCGTCGTCGACCAAGTCATGAAGGCCGCCGAGCCCCGAGACGCCCGCATGGCTGCGTACTGTCGGGAAATGCGCAAGCTCGAAGAAAGGTTCAAAGGTTTCGAGCTTCACCATAGCTACAGACGCTACAACGGTGAGGCCGACTACCTAGCCAATCTCGCCTCCGGCAGAGGGCCAGTCCCACCGTCAGCCGTCAGGTTCGAGAGCGATCCTTCAACGTTGGCGACCTGGTCCTGCGCCAGGTTCAAGCCAACAAAGACAGGCACAAGCTCTCACCGCCCTGGGAAGGCCCCTTCACCGTCGTGGAGGTTCTCCGACCCGGCACATTCCGACTCAAGGATGCGGATGGCCACATCCTCCCCAACGCATGGAACATAGAAAAGTTAAGGCGATTCTATCCCTAAGCTCTTTTCTTGTCCCTTGCATCGTCTTTACCTTTTTTCGAGCACCGGTGCGCGTGCGGCCTCGGGGATGCCGTTGGCACCCTCGTATGGGTCGCTTTTGGTCAGGCACACTCACGCGGGTCGGTGACCCGACCAGCCACGGGGTCCCTTTCCACCTCGTCATCATCACCAAAGCCAAAGACCAGCGGAGGCGTCGAAGCCATTGACGGATCGAAAAGGATTCTAGGCTGGGGGTAAATATCCAAGCAAGCGGCGGTGCCCTTATATACCTGGAGGAAGGAAGATCAAACGACTCCGCATAAATATCAAGCGCAGAAAGCGGCGCCTTCGCTGGTCCCGGCGGCGGTCACGACGCGTAAGCCATGCTGCGCGTGCATGCAACGGCAATTAAAAGCTTCCGGCAGTTCGAATGCCCTCGACCGACTCTTAGGCAGCCGCCGGATGCGCTAGAGCACACCAGGCTGAGACCAGCCAACCAGGCCGGTCGGGTCGTCCGACCAGGCCCGGTCGCCGCATACACCCAAGATTCTCACCAACCAGGCTCAACCCCCGACCGCATCTGACGAACTCGCTCGGGGGTTCGGGGGCTACTGACGAATACTCATACCAGGGGTACCCCAACGGCCCAGGATGACAAGCAGGCCGCGTCAAGCCCAGCTCCGACCAAGGGACCTGCGGGGCTGCAAAAAGACGCTCGTCCCCGACCAGAGTAGGGCGAGCAATCCCGACCAAGTGAGACGCCGACCCACGTCACAGGTCGGGCTCCCCCGAGCCCCGACCAAGCTGAGGCAACCTTCGCCAAGGGCCACGTGTCGCCTCGCCGATTTGGCCACGTGCCCCACAGACAGATCGTCGAAGTGACCGTGACGGGCGGTGGCCCCTTCCGAGGCAAAGACGAGGTTGCCCAAGTCAAAACTCCACCCCATCGCCCGACACGGAGTATGGGGATCGCTCCCTCCCGAGGCAGCCGGGCCACGTTCGCAACATCAAGACTGACAGTTCCTAGAGGCGAGTGCGCCGCTTCAAGGAACGCGAAGCGCTCTCGCTCGGCAAGCCTACCAATCCCGGTGTGGGCAAGGCCAGACGGCGACAATCACCAAGACGAGGGACTAGGGCTCCTAGTATAGGTTTCTCCTTCCTTCCTTCTCCCAATTCTCAATGTAACATGCCCCTCCCGACTATATAAAGGGGGGCAGGGCCCTCTGGGAGAGGGACACAGACAGAGATAGATCCTTTTCTCGCTAAGTCTTTACGAACAGACAACGAACGCTCTCGTGTTCAAGCCCTCAGTCCTCACTTGTAAACGTGGTGCAGTCGACTGCATCCAAGGCAATACAACACCAACACACGAACTGGAGTAGGGACATTCGGCCCGAACCAGTATACATCTTGGGCTTTCGAGTCTAACCATTCAGGGAGAGGGAACGCGCGGTCCCTTCCGACTTACAAATTTACTTGCCAGTGCTCGAAACGCCGACAGTAGGAAAACGAAAGGTTTGAGTCCTTGTAGTCTGAAGTCTGAAGCCACGCCCGAGATATAATATGTATTTACGTTCAGAAGATGAAAAGACAAGACATAAAAACGTCAGTAAGGCCCTTCCCGTTTCCCAATAGCAGGCGTTTATTACTATGTTCACAACAATTCGCAACTGTTCGGCTTCAAAGCAAACAAATAACCCTTCCGTCGCGGCAGTAATTACTACCGAGATCTATAGTAAAACATAAAGGGATATATAGTAAACGATATTCAAAAAAAGTGTATTACATAGTAAATAATAACACTGGTAACGTGTTAGACATGAACTAAATATCTGATATGATGCAATGACTTACTGTATGAGACTAACAAATTTCTTAATACATAATGTATGTAGTACATAAAACATACAGATTTATGAAACTTACTATATGAAACTAACAAAATTCTTAACATTGTATTACGTGTGTAAGTAACATAAAATACAACAGATAGTAATTTCGAAATACAACATATAGTAATTTCAAATAGAACAAGAAATAAAAGTGACACTGTCTATAATTATATCTAACTACTACATATAAACTTTCACACCAATAACAAGTGACGACTGGCTGACTCGCAACTCATACGAAATTAATAAAATTATCATTAACTGCATTTTGCAACTGGCCAAGATTTACTGAAAAATATGGTACTTCCTCCGTCCTTGAAAGTAAAGGAAAGAAGCGTTCAAATTGTGTCCTCTAATATTAGGAATTGAGAGCTCTTCCCTCTTAAATTGTGTTCTCAAATTGTGCTCATGCATACAGATGCACACAAATACATGCGACCACACATATTCCAAAACAAAAACGCGGTAGATTATTCCCTATAATCGTGATTAATTAATGCATACATGTTGCCAATTAATAGAGACACAGTATTAAATAGGGCATTAGAGTCTTTTGGCAGAAACCATAATTTGTCCTAAAATTTCTTGTCCCTTGCTTCCCAGGACCGAGGGAGTATATATATTGTATTTCATATTCCAAATTTCCAATGCAAAATTATTGTGATGCTCTCTTACCCCTAATAAATATCCATCTTCACTTTGTACTCTATCGTGCATGTATTAAGTATAATACTTAGTGATAATAATTAAGGGTAAGCTAATCATTTTCAATATCTTCATCTATGTGATAAGAAAAAATACATTTTACAAATTTAGACGAAGGAGTAACGACAAGGGAAATGACAATAAGGGGGAAAAAATGTTTTCCTTAACTAGAACAAAATTGTTCGTGCAGAAGCAGGTGTTTTCCATGATTGAAAGCATATCACGCCATCGAAGCCTTCGCCTTCTTCTTGGGATGTGGTTTCCTTTTCGTTTTTGACGGTGCCTTACTTGAAGGTTGGCGCTTGTTCCGTTTCTTTGATTTCGCCTTCTTCTGTTTCTTCCATTCGCTGTCCGGGTCTACGAAGTCTTCGTCACTGTCATCTTCAACCGGAATGGAGCCATCCTCGTTTGATTCCTGATCATTGTTTTCGTCTTCCTCATCCGAACTCAGGATCAAATCCTCAACCACATCCTCCTCTGTAGCGACACCATCATGCTCACGGGCTCGCTTCTTGTTCTTCTCCTTTGCAGTTCTGCACCAAAAAGAAGAAAATAATATGCTTCCGCACCAAGGAAGGCAAACGAAAAAAAAAAAACAGCGAGAAAGGTTAGAACGTACTTGGTTTTCTTCTTTTCAGTCAACCAGTTCTTACTGAAAGTAATGGTGTCTTCACCATCATCCTGTTCATCCTGTTGCTTCTGCAGTTCTGACAACCTCCGTGAAAAGGTTGAGGATTCTGCCCCCACAATAACACTGGTAGGGAAAGAATGATTTAGTAATGCCATTAATCAATATGTACTCAAAAGATGAAGCATAATGCACATGTCCCTGTGACTCGCACAGACTACTGAAATATGCTGCATGATAAGATGATGAAGTCACTTGATGATAAAATGTACAGTATATTTATTTATGGCATTATAAAGTGACCGCTAAACTGAACCGAACATGGATGAAACTAACCTTGTCTCATGCAGAGCGTCCATCCTGTTCTGCGCTCTCTGATGCAGAGTAGCGACATATCTTGAGAGAGGACTTGACCGTTCTTCCTTCTCAGCCTGTTGGAAATGAACATTATATGTTTTAACAAAATGACACAAGAATAAAAGTATAAATAAACAGTACATAAACAGCAAAAGCCAACAGGACCGCCCGTACCTGTAGAAATGAATCTACAGCTGGATCATTAGGAGAAAATCCAATTCCTGAACGTTTTGAGCTTATAAACTCAACATTGGTCTCTATCTGGAATCAGAAATGATGATAAAATTAGCATACAAGCACTGGACTAATTACTATAGTTAAAGTTCTTTGGCACATGCTCTGCAAACCTGACAGATAAGATCCTTCATCTCTCTCCGGAATCTGTCAGCCTTAATGGTTTTGCAAAAGCTTCGAAGTCGAACAAGTGGTAAAAAGGACATCTCGAAGAAGGCAATGGAGTAGCTCCACTGGGCCAAATGCTTAGCCAGCTCATCAACCACAAAATAAATGCACGCTTCCTGAAAGGCTCGTGTCTTCACTGTTTTCTTATCTACCTGCCAGAGGAGTACCTCTTAAAAGTTTTTTCAAAGGCATGTCCCCAAAGAACGCTGTATTAAACGAAAACAAACCTGTTTAACGTTGAATATATTCACTGCTTTGCCTACACCACCATCTGGAGGCCCTCTAAGTTCTTTCATTTCCAGCATATCAAGCAGCAGGGAAGACACCGGAATGAAGGTGCCAGTAGCTTCAGCAATGCAATTAAGCATCTTTACACATCTAAGGCGTACAGGAAAGTAACGAGCACTAGGTACCAGACATGCCATGCCATGTATTATCTGGGTTAACGGATAAGCCAAAGGTCGGAAATCTTCCTCAGAACTACATCCGCACACAACACTTGTCCAAAGCTCGAGGCAGAATATGTATTGCCAATCATAAACTTTTTGATAGGATTTCTGCACAAGAACAAGGTCAGCTCATCATCTGTCAGCAACAGAAAAAACACTGCTGAAGTGTTTGATAACAAATAATGCCCAAGCAGCATAGGAAAGGATCAAAGGAAAGCATAGGAAAGGATCAAAGGAAATAATAGCATCAGCAAAAAGGAACTCTTCTCAATAAAACATGTGTAAGAATGACATGTCCAATATAAGAAGATAAGTATTTGAGTCATAACAACAGGCATATTACCTCCATTTGTTTTTTCGTCGGTTTGCTACTTTCTTTCTGCTTTTTGTCCTTCGCTGTCTTTCAAAAACAAGAACCATAGCACTCTGTCAGACCATATGTAATTAAAATAAGTCCCAGCATTTGATCATGAGAGTTCAACAGCAAATACCTTTGGTCCTCTTTCAGTAAGAGCGCCTCTTAAGATAACTGCCAGTTGACGGATGAAAACAAAAGCATGTTGATACGCACTTTGAGGGTCCACACTATACAATTCCCTGACACAATTTCCAAGGAATTGAATGTGTTGCAGTTTTGATCCGCTGATAGATTTTGACAATTTGCAGTTCACCAAATAAGCCTTGTAGATACCCTTGAGGCATGTGTCAAGGCAGTCTGAACCTAATTGAATGCACAAGTCTCGAAGAAACAAAAATGAAACAAGAGGCATAGCACCTCGTCCTCTAGCCCAGGTATGCAGCAGGGCCTATTATTGAACCATCCAAATGAAAATAAATTAGAAACTTGTGAGATCGATATCAGAATAATGCAGAAAGGTATTTAAAGATAAAACAGAAGCTAAAGCTACACACCTTAACATACTTCCTCAGGAGAGAAGGGAAAGCTGCCAGAAAAACGGCTGATGCTCTCACACGATGTATAGTAAATGCAATCATTTGCTCATCAGTCATCTCTGTTATCATATGGAGAGTGTTGGCAAGATATACCCTCATTAAATTCCCATATCTCTTCCATAGCTTACTGGTCATCAGCTCATTGATTGTCTCTTTCTTCCCTCCAAAACTAGGGGCACCAAGCAATTGGCGAAGGATTCTATTCATGTTCTTCAAAACAAAGTGCATGACTTTGTCGAGTACACTACCAGACATGACACTGAATTTTGGTGCTGAATTCTCCCCACTGTCCTCGCCATAATGACAAGCTTTCCTGAAAGCTTGAAGAATAGATCGGATAGAACCTATCTTCCCATCTTCTGCTCTATTGCACCAGGAATCAACCATTTCCATGGTAATAGGTTTCACACTTTCTTTCGGTTCCTCCTTAGGGACAGATCTAGGTGCCTCCTCAATTTCTTGATCATCCTTAAACATAATATGCAACAACGAGGTAACTCATATAGTTCTCTCAAGGGAGAAGAAGAATTACAAAAAGGAAAAAAAGTTATACTTCGCCTTACCTCGATGCCATCGTCATTGAAATCCAAGAGCTCTTTATCACACTCTTCTAAATATTTATAGAACTCCGGATCCTACAACAAACAGTTCTATAAGCTTCATAAGCAGCTAACAGCAAAACAGCGGCATGAAGAAAGACAGAACTAGGAAGGAAAGAAATGAAACGATTAACAGAAAAAATAAAATTAAGCTCCTCGCTGTGGTTGTGCATGTGCAAGCATACTCCAGAAGATAAGGATTCCAGCAAAGAATTGAATAAGCAGACCACCAAAAACTAACCAAAAGCCATATAATGATTACAAAAGCATCCAACTATCACAACCATCAATCATACTCAACAAAACAATCAAGAGAAAGAGTAACCATTCTAGAGAATAAGATTAGCCAAAAACTGAATCAATACCATCTTCTTCATTCAAACAAAAGGGGCCAGTCCAAAGTTCATGCATAAATTTGAAAGTGTAATTCCGCTAATAGTACTTGTGTTAGAGCACAGATGTTCTTAACACACATGCCATGTTCAGTTTCATCTGACCCGTCTGCAGTGCAGCTGAAGTTAGTGAAAACGAGGCATCCCACAATGAAAGTGGAGGTAGAACTCCCCTTACTGACGCAGAACTACAGAACAATGAATTTGGAAAAAGCACAGAAAAAATTACAGCATTGAATTATGCATTTCTATACCACTCAAAACCTCTCTCTCTGTATACCAGCAGTCCTATGGCTAGGCAACTTGTTTAAAGATTACCATTCCATGCTTAGCATGCTCTTTGGAATTGGGAAACTTTTTATCACCACCTTTTACGGTACCAATGATCAGAATGGTATAAATCTACCATTATTCATGCACTTGTAGAGGGACCTGATACTTGCTACTATTAGTTTGCAACAACCAAATCACACTTCAGACTACAGTACAGTACTATCATATTTACACAATACTAAATGAATACTCAGCAGATTGCCACCCATTTCCAAAATCAATTAAATTACACAAGTTTACCTGATGCATACAATAGAACCGATATGTCCCAGGCAGATACCAGTTTTTACACTCAGGGTGCACCTCTACACCAGGTTGCAAACACGGTTTAAAAGTATCCAAAGCACTAACGACACAAATATAAAGTCCAAATCTAGCACTAATAGCTAAACCAGGCAGCCAGCAAAGGACCCCGAAAAATGCTAAATAAACTTAAAGGCCATTACACATGAACCAGAGCACAAGCTTCAATCCGCAAGAAAAATCAAGTATCTACTTATTATGCTAATTATTGTCATTAACCAGTAACTACTACTGGATTATAAAATTAGATTCAAGTAGAAGCACGGTGCGGAAAACAGGAGACGGAGAAGAACCTTTTCCCGCAGCCTGTTGAGCTGCTCCACGTGCTGTTTGGCCTTCTTCCAAGAGCTTCCCCCATCATCCTCCTCCTCCTCCTCCTCCTCATCCACTTCCTCTCCATCGTCAGACTCCTCATCCGATACCGGCAAGTCCACTAAACCCCACAGAGCAACATGAAATGAGGAACGAATCGAACTAAAAAAATCGAGTAGAGAGTAAGGCGCGGGAGGGGAAGGGGTGGGGAACTCACCGTAGTCGTCGAAGTCCGACATGGCGAGCGGCGGCGGCGGCGGCGTGCGGTGCCCTAGTGAAGGCGGGAGAAGAGGCTGCTGTGCTGGTTGCTTCCTTGTAATAAATGAAAAATATATAACAAATACCATCATTTTCAATTATGAAAAATGCACAGTTGCTTCCTTTACTTTGCATTGATCATGAACAAAAACTATAGCCTCCACTTATGTGTTTTTCCTAATCAAGGCTGACATATTATCCTCATATCTACAACTATTATATGGGGCAAATACAATTAACCTTCCAGACCAACATTTGTTTTTCCGAAGATACATTACAGATTACTCTATTATAATAAAGACTGCAATTAACACCAACAATCTGTTTTATTATTCCTAAAACCTCGAGACACGGCGACAAGTTCAGGTGTCATCTTTCAGAGCATGTTCCAAATTTCAACTGGTATCTCACTTGCCCTCATGGGGATTTCATCGAACACCTTCCAGGTGCCAAGATAGGGGAGTTGGACACCGCAGAGCACAAGCGCAAATCGAACAACGACTTCTTTGGCATGCTTTATTGGATCTTAACCAAGAAACGCACCCATCATTCCCTCAGCCATCCCATCCAACAAGCCGTGATCATGTAAATGTACACATATCCTGAGGATATCCTCATATTTTGCAAATGACAAGTATTGGAAGTGTTACATTTGTCTCACCTCGGCGGCAGTGAGGATGGTCTCGGGGCCGGATCAGGGAAGAGCAAGGGGAGGCGGCGCCGGGTCGTGGAAGTGAAAGGGGAGGTGGCGCCGGGTCGAGGTAGAAGAGGGGCGACGCCGGCTTGGACGAGACGAAGCGGAGGCGGAGGCGGAGTCGGCGCTGGATCTGGCGGAGATGGAGTCGGCGCAGGCTCGGGGAACAAGGAGGGAAGGCCGTGCTCGGGGAACCCTAGCGGCAAGGGCTGCCCGGTCGATTTGGCGAGAGGATTCTCATATATATAGTGATGGCAATTTACGGGTAAATACGATCAACTTCAGGGGCAATATTGTAACACCCACCCGAAAAAGCAAGGCTTCCCGCGGGATGCACTGTTAGATGGATTTGCTTAAATTATGCACGGCTTTGGCTTGGGCAAAAGCCGGTTGAAGTTGGAAAAAAATCAAACCAAATCGAATTAACAAAAAAAAAAAAATCGGGTTTTTTTGTTTTCGGTTCGGTTTGTATTTCAACTCCATTCGGTTTTGGTACTCAGTTCAGTTTTTGAATCTAGAAAACCGAACTAGCCAAGAAACCGAACTTATCTTCTTAGCACCGGCTCCATTCGGTCGGTCAATACTCAATCGATCCCTATTTCTCCTCGCACCCGCACCGTCCCCTCGGCCTCGTCTCCTTCCCTCTCCCCGTGCCCCCTCGCCTCCCTCCCTCTCCCCGTGGCCCGCGCGCGGCTCGGCGGCTCCCACCCGGCCTCATGCGGTCACGCCGCCTTCCCCCTCCCTCCCTAGTCCCTCGTCTCCCTCTCGCGTGGCGCGCCGCGCCTGGCCGCCTCCCCATGCGCGAGGCTCCCTCGGCCACAAGGCTCTTCGACTCTCCCCATGAGGCTCCTCGCCACAAGGTGGAGCCAAGCCGTGGCGTTTGAACAAAAGAGGCGTCAAGACCCTCGCCGAGAGAGCATCTTCGGCAAGCGTAGCTTCGTGGCACGGGCGCGGCTCGATGCTAGGAGGAGAGACCATGACATCGTCGTCAAGAGCTCGCTCGCCGGGCCGAGGGAGCCGAAAATGTGGTTTTCTGTGTGTTTTGTGCGTTCTTGATACCATGGCTAGGGATGGCAACGGGTCGGGTCGGGTGTGGGTTTTACAAAACCCGACCCTCCAGAAAACCCGAATTGGAAAACCCGATCCGAACCCGAATACCTTATCGGGTAAAAAACTATACCCAAAACCGAACCCGGCGGGTACCCGATGGGTTTGTGTAGTACTGTAATTAATAGGTCGGGTCGGGTGTGGGTTTTGTAAAACCCGGCCCGATAAGAAACCCGAATCAAAAAACCCGAGCCGAACCCGACGGGTACCCAAAACCCGACCCCAAACCCGACGGGTACCCGAAACCCGACGCTAAACCCGACAGGTACCCGGAACCCAACTGGTACCCGATGGGTATGTGCGGTATTTCGGATACCCGATGGGTACCCGTGGGTGGTTGTATAAACCTGAACCCGAACCCATCTCGGGTACCCGACCCGAAGAACCCACGTGTGAAAATTTGGACCCGAAACCGACCCAATCGGGTGCAAAACCCACGGGTACCTGAACCTGCGGGTCTGATTGCCATCCCTAGCCATGGCAGTGGCGGCGTGGTTGGGTGTGTGCGGCACGGGCGGGGCGACAACGACGGCGGGCGCTATGCGCAGGCCGGAGGCCGCAGCCGAGGCAGGCTCCGTGGTGGCGTGGCGCGCGAGCTAGCAGAGTAGCAGATCGATCTGGAGAAGTTCACTTGGAGAGCTTCGGTGAACCGAAAAAACCGAATAACCGAATTTTTTTCGGTTAATTCGGTTCGATTTTTAAATTTATTCGGTTCGGTTAACAGTTTTCAAAAACCGAATTTTTTTAAAACCGAATTAACCGAATGCCCACCCCTAGACACAAAGAACACACATAAACTCAAACATAGCCATGTGATGATCAATGCATGATCTCTAGTAATTTGCAAAACACATTTGTAAACTCTAGTCACATGCTAAGAAAAGTACTTTCATGAACTTCAACATTTTGCACAACATATTTTGCAAAACAACATCAAGCATGAGTTTCTTCTATTTGCAAAACACATTTGCAAATCAAACCTCAATGCAAAGAACACATCAATAAAATTGCAAGCATGAGTTACAACTATTTGCAAAATATATTCGCAAATATTTGCTCCATATAAAAACCAAATCAAGATGTGAGCTAGTGCAAGCGGGATTGAGCCATCAACATATGATGAGACTCAATCTATAAGACTAGACCCTCTTAATAGTACGGTAACCTATATTAGCAACTCGGTCTCCTAACTAAACACCGAGACCGGTAAAAGATTAGGAACACATCCTTAACCTTATGCTAGTTGTACCTTTGCTTCGCTCAACCACTTAGAGCTTTTGCTTGATGACTATCATCACTCTCCAAGTTTGGATCTTCGTCTTGTTCATCAACACATATGATGAATTCCCTTCTCTTCAGGATCCATCTTTAATGCTCATCAACACATGATGACATCCTTCTTCCCGAATCTTGACTTGATGACTATCAACACATGATTTTATATTCATTTTTGGAATTTAACCTATTTTCACAACCTCATGAAAAATATTAGTCCAACACATACGGTTGTTCCAATCATCAAAGCACTCCATTAACACAAAATGGATGCCTTAGATCCTTTAATCTACTCATTTGAGATTGACAACAACCTAAATAAGATTGAATTAATATTAGTCTTTAGTATATTAGTGCTTATAAAGCTTCATATACTCAAGCACTTCCGGTTGTCCTTAATCAACAAAGCACGTCATCAACACATGATGGAAAGCCTAGATCCATTGATCTAATTCTTTGATGATTAAATGACAAACCGAATACAATTTAAATTGATGTGAGTATATTTCAACCACTAAAGCTTCATATACTCAATGGATGTGTCTCAAGATGAAGATACTTGATATAACACATCTGATTGTCATTAATCACCGAGGCATACCATTAACACATAATGGATGATCTAGATCTTTTAATCTATTCTTTTATGATTGATGACAACTCAACTTGCAAGATAGTTGAATATGAGTATATTTCAACTACACAAGTTTCATATACTTAATTTACGTGTTTCAAAGTAATGATCCTCAATATATTTGGCAACAGGAAAGGGATCAATACTAATGAAACCATCAAACATAGAATAAACTCCATTTACATGTGTGCATATGTATATATATGAATTTGGAACAATATACACATATCCAACTTGAAATTATTTTGGAGTTTATCCTATATTTAAATCATCATGAGTATATTACATCTACACAAGTTTTATATACTCAAGAGGTCCGTTTCAAAGTAATGATCCTTGAAATATGTGTCAAGATAGAAGGGATCAATACTATTGAAACCTCAAGATAAAGCATGAACTCACTCTAAATATGTGCATTCATGTATATATAGAATTGGAAACATTATGCACATATTAAGATTGAAACTACGGTGGAGTTCATCCTTTATCTTGAATCTAAGGAATGCATCTAGAAATAATAGAGTTGTATTTGATGCATACCTTTGGGATTTCCATTTTTCAATGAGATGAGACTAATCAAAGATATATTCAATAAAAGAGTTGGTCTTATAAAAGATTTATCATCAATTAACAATTGAGACTAATCAATATTATGATTATCAAAAGGGTTAGTCTCAATATTAGATTTATCATTAACACCAAAATCAAATTAATAGAACATGAACTTTCACTATGATCAATTGGTCATTATTCTTTCTACTCCCCTATATATTTCTCCACCTACCCCAATTCTTTCAATGGTAGCAGCCTGCGTTGTCACGTCCAACCTTTCCTCTACCTCTTTCCAGACCTATAGGAATCGACATAGCCCGAAGGAGCTATCGTTACTACAAGCCATGTCTTTGTTGAAATCTTTTGGCACGTCTATGTTGCCTTGCTACCCGACATCATTGCCATGTGTGTCCAAAAACTATGTAGGCCCGCATGTCAGTATAACATAGCACTCATATAAAAGTGGAGCGACCGCTCCTCTTGTCTTGTTTACTCTTGAACGGAACATAAAAACCTAATCACTTACTTTTTTTTACTTTGTGACCTCCTCTACTCTTGTTTGCTTCTCAATTTTATTTTGTTGTATCTATTTTTCACTATGCCCACACCTAACCATTAGAGTATACTTAAGTATCATGTAAAAAGAAGTTAAGAGTAGAAGGCTAGGGCCACGTCACCCTAATTATTTGAGATGTCGGATCCCACTAGGCTAGACAAGATGAATTCATAGACCAAACTCATCGCACAACGCCTATGGTCTGTAAGGACCCGAATCCACTGATTCGAACCCACTGTGTTTACCGCACTAGTCCCAGGATCAACGCTAGTGCACACAGCTCAACATTGGTACATATCACATCATACTCAACGATAATAGAAATAATAGTTCATTTATTGATATAGCCAAATTTATGATCTTATGACCAACTTACATTATTAAGCCACGCAGGGCAAGACTGAAAATATAAGCTAATAATTAAGCAGCGGACAGAAGAAAACGTAGATAGCTCATCAGTTCACCACAGACAACCGACAAGGCTCGGACCCTAATGACTCGTGTCTTCCTGGACTTCCTCTTCCAACACAGGTGTAGATTCTTCAACTGTTGATTATTGTTGTTTGGCAAGGGTGAGTACTTAAAGCACTCAACAAGTTGTGCACAGAATGCAATTCTATGTATCTATATGTAAGGCTTATTCCAATGGATAGGTTATCATGGCTATTTTGCAATAAGCAGCATTTATGAGCAAATACAGTAAATAGATTATAAAGACTGTAAAACAAATAACAGTAATAAATAATTCAGTATTTCTCAAGTAAACCAAGTTTCCAATCCTAAATCAAATTCCATCTTCCATATGGCATTCCGCCATCCCAACCAAGTTGTCCAATTAATTAAGCTAACCCTTAACTGTAATTTCCGAGCATTGCTCAATACCGCGAGCACGGCTATCCGAATAGTTTCACACTCTGCAGAGGTTATGCACTTTACCCACGTGATACAACCAAACACCACCAAGGCGAGTGATTATAACAAAGCCTTTACAATGCGCTGGCTTAACCCGATACTACCCGCTAAGGTTTCAACACTGGTGGGACTGATTACCACATCCAGGGCCCCCCTCTTGCGTCATGTGAATTACTCCATAACTCGGGAACTCACACCGACCACGATAGTACCAAAATTAAGACATCGCAAATTACTCAGCTAGGCTGGCCCATACCAGACATGTGGTTGCATGATTAACTCAGGTCAAAGGCTTGCAAGGTTAAGTCCTTAGAGTGATCAAGGTAAGACATCCACATACCCTCTGCCCATCGGGCCCACCTTGGCCTCCTCGCCCCGTGTCACTTGCCCCAATCTAAATGATTATCACCTAGTTGATTACCAAGCACCACGTGCTATCAACAATTCAACATCGTTGCGTGACATGACTCGCCACAACAACTCAATCTCATTGTGTGATCCACATGACACACAAGTTTATAACATTGTTCCATATTCCCATAATCAAGATTAATTATCAATGATTCTGACACATGTGATGACGTGGCATGGCTAAGCAACTAATACGGACTAACCATCCCATGTTGATTATAATTACTAACCAACTATATTGAACCAATCTAGGGTGACAATGGATCATGGCATACAATGACAAGGTAGGGTATAGATCAATCTGGTATATTAGCTAAACCCAATCTAATTTGAAACAATTGTATACTTGAAATAATATGCAATAGGGTAAAACAAATATAGCAATTTTATAAACATGGGTTCAATATGATCAAAGCACAACTTGCCTTGGAATAGGTCCTGATCTGGTTCTGGAACTTGCTCTTGAGTTGTTGAATCTTCCTCCGAAGCGTCGCACAATTCAACGTCTACGCGTACCGAAGGAGAAAAGCAAATAAATACCAAAACAGAGAGCAATTGAACTCCAAAAATCAAATAAAATTCACCATTAAATATATCTCAATTTTAAAAAATTTTAGAAATTTGAATCACTCAAATCTGAGTTACGATGCAAAAGATATAGCCTTTTGAAGTTTGAAATAAATACTGAAATTGCAAAAATCAGAAAATCAGAATTAACAGATTTATTTTTAAACTGAGAATAGAATTACTGCGCAAGCGTGACGTCATGCTGATGTCAGCCCTGACCCGAACCAATCAGGCTCTACCACGTGGCCCCGGTGCATAGACCTGGTCCACGGGACCTCCTCTGGTCTACCGCAGACCCAGTCCACGACGCCTCGGCGCCCGTACCACCATGCGGCACGATCCGATTGGCTGCGGTGACGGTGCAATCTGGTGCACCCAGATCCCATCGGACGGTTGCCGACCGAAGCACACGCGGCAAGATCTCAAGCGAGGGTTTTAGATCTAACGGACGACGCTTAATGAGGTTTCTCGCGACACCGAGACTACGCGGCTGAATCTGGGACGTCGAGCGATGATCCAACGGTCCGAAGCTTCTCCCGCTGCTAATGGCGTCGCCGAAACGAATCTCACCGGCGATGAAGACGACGACACTCCACGAGGCGTTCCGGCGAGCTCTGGACGACGAAACCTTGCGGTTCTGATGCGGCGCAACCCGAAGAGCTCCGATCTGGAACACACGCGACGGAAGACGACTCGGCGACGGCGGAAAATGGCCAAATCCATGACGGCTTCCTACACAACTCCGACGAGCTTCTTCGCGAAAATGGCGGCGACACAGGGCTCGGGATTTGCGCAGAATACGCGGCACGAGGTGAGGATCTCAGCGCCCGCCTCGGTGACTTAAATAGCCGCACGGGAAGGCGTGCAAGGCACGGACTCGAAGACGGCTCCGTGGCGTGGCGGACTCGGCGGCGACTCGGAAGCCGACGCGGCTTCATCCGGGCGCCCGCGTCGCTCAACCAACGGCCTGGCGCTTCGGCGGCGCGGCGAAATCTCGGCGTTGGATCTCGATCCAACGGTCGGCTTCCTTAGGTTTAGGGTTTTGGTGAAGCGGGTCGCGCGGCTATCTCGGGCGCCACGATGAGTGGGCCTACCGACACTATTCACAGATTTTTTTAAAAGATTTCCGATTTAAAATAAATACATAAATTCATTTTATTTGTTTTAGGCAATAACATAATCAGAAAAATTCCAAGAAAAAACTCAAAAATACTTTGAGACATTCTGGACTCAAATAAAATATTTTTGGCAAAACTTTATTTTAACTTTGCACAAATTTAACTAGATTTGAACAAAAGGTCAATATTCTTAATTTAAAGTTAATTCAAATAAATCCAGAAAAATCCAAATAAATTCCAGAAAATCATAAATGCACATTTAAGCAATAAAATATTATTTGGGCAAATTTTGGGATGTTACAAACCACCCCCTTAATAGAATCTCGACCCCGAGATTCAGGGCTAACTAGAGAACAGGTTCGGAAATTCTGACTTCAAATCTTCTTCACGCTCCCAGGTTGCTTCACTTTCGGAGTGATTGCTCCACTGAATTCTGCAAAAGCGAATAGACTTGTTTCTGGTCTTGCATTCCATAACATCCAAAATTCTGACCGGTTGCTCTTTGTAAGTCAAATCTTTTTGCAACTCTATTGCCTCCAACGGGGTTTGTTCTGCTGGCACTCTGAGATATTTCTTGAGCTGCGACACATGGAATACATCATGCACTCCTGCCAAAGACTGAGGCAACTCCAACTGGTAAGCTACTTCTCCTCGACGGCTCAGAATCTTGAACGGACCAACATATCTTGGTGCGAGCTTCCCTTTCACGTGAAATCTTTTAACGCCCTTAAGAGGGGTAACCCTGAGATACACATAATCTTCTGGTTCGAAACTCAAATCTCGACGACGGTTATCTGCGTAGCTCTTCTGTCTTGACTGTGCTATCTTCAACCTCTCTCTGATCATTGCAACTTGATTTTCAGCTTCCTCGAGAATATCTGGCCCAAAAACCAAACGCTCTCCTGTTTCATTCCAATTTAACGGAGTACGACAAGCACGTCCATACAATGCCTCAAATGGTGATATCTGTAGGCTAGCTTGATAACTGTTATTGTAACTGAACTCTGCGTATGGCAAACATTTATCCCATGACGTAGCGTAAGCTAAAGCACAAGCTCTCAACATATCCTCTAAAATCTGATTTACTCTTTCTGTCTGACCATTTGTCTGCGGGTGATATGCGGTACTGAAATTCAGGCGAGTCCCCATTGCTGCATGCAACTTGTTCCAAAACCTTGAGGTGAATTGGGTACCTCTGTCCAACACAATCTTCTTGGGCACTCCATGCAAGCATACAATCCTTGATATATACAGCTCTGCTAAACGATCTCCCGAGTAAGTGGTTTTTACCGGGATAAAATGAGCGACCTTAGTTAGACGATCCACAATAACCCAAATAGAATCATAACCTCTCTGGGTTTTAGGTAAACCGGTGATAAAGTCCATTCCGATTTCCTTCCACTTCCATTCCGGAATTTTCAACGGCTGCAACAAACCAGCTGGTCTTTGATGCATGGCTTTTACTCTCTGACATACGTCACATAGAGCAACATGCTCAGCTACTTCACGCTTCATATTAGGCCACCAAAATCTCTCCTTCAAATCCTGATACATCTTAGCACTTCCTGGATGAATGGAGTACTTGGAATCGTGAGCCTCCTCAAGAATCAGCTGTTTCAGCTTCTTTTTATCCGGCACACAAATTCGGCCTTTGAAGAACATGGTTCCTTGCTCGTTCAAAGTGAAATCCACGGCTAGGCCTTCCTCCTTTTTAGCCTTGATCTTAGAAATTTTATCGTCCTCTTTCTGGCCTTCTCTAATCTGATCCTCCAGTGTTGGCTTCACTTCTAGTGCAGCTACCATTCCTTGCGGAACGACTTCCAATCTTAGCTTCTGAAATTCCTTGCATAATTCTGGTTGATCTTCCATTGTCAATGTATTCGCGCTATGGCTCTTTCGACTCAGAGCATCTGCTATCACATTGGCTTTTCCGGGATGATAATGAATTCCCACATTATAATCCTTAATTAGCTCCAGCCACCTTCGCTGTCTCATATTGAGATCCGCTTGAGTGAATATGTATTTCAGGCTCTTATAGTCTGTATATATCTCACATCTATTTCCTATGAGATAATGACGCCATATCTTCAAGGCATGCACTACGGCAGCTAACTCCAAATCATGCGTGGATAATTCACTTCGTGCGGTCTTAACTGTCTCGACACATAAGCAACGACTTTGCCTTCTTGCATTAACACGCACCCTAAGCCTTGCTTTGAAGCATCGCAATAAATATCAAATCCATTCTGCACATCTGGCAACACTAACACGGGTGCTGTCGTTAAACGCTTCTTTAATTCCATAAAACTTTTCTCGCACTCTGGCGTCCATGCAAACTTCTTTTCTTTCTTCAACAATTGCGTAAGGGGTTTAGCAATTGTCGAGAATCCCTCTATGAACCGACGGTAATATGCCGCCATTCCCAGAAAACTACGGATCTGGGTAACAGACTTTGGTTGCTCCCAATACAACACTGCGTCCACCTTGCTTGGGTCGACTGCCACTCCTTTAGTAGTCATTACATGACTAAGAAATTCAACTTTCTCCTTCCAAAAATCACACTTGTTGAACTTAGCATACAGCTGATGTTCTCGCAGCCTCTCCAAAACCATCCTCAGATGTTCTGCGTGCTCTTCTTCTGTTTTCGAGTAAACCAAGATATCGTCTATGAAGACTACAACAAACTTATCCAAATATTCCATGAAAACCTTATTCATCATGTTCATTAAATATGCCGGGGCATTTGTCAATCCAAATGACATGACTGTGAACTCATAATGTCCATATCGCGTAGAAAACGCAGTCTTAGGCACATCCTCCGCTCGGATCTTCAAGCGATGGTATCACGAGCGAAGATCTATCTTGAGAAAACTCGGCTCCTCTTAAGCGATCAAATAAGTCATCGATCCGGGCAGCGGATACTTATTCTTGATCGTTACTTCATTAAGTGCACGATAATCAATGCACATTCTAAGGCTTCCATCCTTCTTACGAACAAACAAAACCGTGCTCCCCATGGTGATGAACTAGGTCTAATGAAACCTTTCTCTTGCAGTTCCTCAATCTGCTTTTTCATTTCCACTAACTCGTTCGTAGGCATCCGATATGGTCTCTTTGATATCGGTGCTGTCCCTGGTGCTAACTCGATAACGAACTCGATATCGCGATCTGGCGGTAGTCCTGGTAAATCTTCTGGAAACACGTCCGGGTATTCTCTGACTACTGGCACATCTTCCATGCTGATGGCTTTCACGCTGTTGACCACTAACTGCCCATCACGAACTGCGGTCGCCTGAAATTCCACCTTTTTGCCACGAGGGCCTTCCAATGTTGACTACTGGCACATCTTCCATGCTGGGACATTCTGAACTCAAATAAAATATTTTTGGCAAAACTTTATTTTAACTTTGCACAAATTTAACTAGATTTGAACAAAAGGTCAATATTCTTAATTTAAAGTTAATTCAAATAAATCCAGAAAAATTCAAATAAATTCCAGAAAATCATAAATGCACATTTAAGCAATAAAATATTATTTAGGCAAATTTTGGGATGTTACATGGTCAAAGGATAAGAAGGAGAAGGCACCAATGTGTGGACCATGGGGGAGGCGGCAGGAGAGGGTGATATTGTGCCCTCCAATAGGTGGCAACCCGATCATGCCCTGCAGGATAAAAGGGCACATGGCATGGATGGAGTTGCCAGTCGGCAAGGTGGTGGTGGTGAAATAAAATACGAAACCCCTACAAAAAAGGAAAAACAAAAAAGGTTGAATTCTTCACTTTTTAATTCATGACTTCTCTTTGCATGCAATTTCATCATTTATGCTTCCATTTTGATTGTCATGAAAACACTTAGCCACACGATCATCCTCATCAGAAAAGTTAGTATACATGTGATGAACTTACTAAGTAGAGTCCTCAAAAAATCATAAATATATGTATCCCACTGTAATGGCATTTTCTGTAACTAGTATAGTGCCCTATCTTCCGATTTTCTTTTCCCAACACGTAATATATGGTCTTTTCCTTTTCTAGAACGTTTGTTTCCTTTTCCTTAATTCCAGGATATTTGTTTCCTTTTCCTTGATATGATGCTGGAGGTGGGGGGAGATCTGTTGTAGGCCATAGGGATGAGTTAGACACATTAAACAATGGCCATCGGATGTGGGTGAGTAAAGCTGAGGAAAGATCTGAGAGGTTAATTTTGATGGAGGCAAGTTTCTGGGGACGTTTCGCTGGGTGCATGAAGGTTGGGTCATCTCTAGTGGGGTGTATTATTTGGAGTAGACGTAGAAAAGAATACTTAGGTGCATTATAAAGGAGTATAGATGTAAGTCACATTCCCCTTCCTTTTACGGGATCCATAAAATGTTACACTCACAATACACATAGCCCACTCATAACGCACATAGCCACTAAAATACATTCATGTAACTAACATATGTGCCCAAAAACTATGTAGGAAACTACACGTTAGTCTAACATAGTTGATATGTACGAGCGGATCACACATTTTTCTTGCCTTGGTTACTCATTAATGGCACATAAAAACCTAACACACGCAATACCATATCAACGTCATATATGTATATGTTGTATTTGTCATGTCGCTTTCATTATGAATAACTCTAATAGGTAGGGGTGAAAATGGGTCGGCTACAAGTGGATATTGCTCTTCTCGTATTATGGTTCGTATTTTTTTTCTTAGATTTGGAACCTAATGCAGGTTAGCTGGATACGGATACAAATCCGGGTTATTTGGGATAAAGACGTGTGACGGATATGTGACGGATTCGGGTCGAGAATGGATAAAGATATACAGATAATGCACGCATGATAACTTACTAACCAAGTGTCTATTTTAAAAAAATTTCGTATTTGCACATGACTTACTGTTATATAGTATAGTATTTGCACATGACTTACTACTATATAGTATAGTATTTGCACGCATGATAAATTGATAATCCATATTGCTCAACTTGGGCAGATCCAAATCTCAGCTGTGATCCAAATCTGGTTCGGCCACATTGGATCGCACACATTAATCGCGATCAGTCGAATCTTGTAGCTTAGTGGGCTAAGCCCAAACAGACTCTCGAGATTTTGATCAAACGGCAGTGAGAGCATGGCTCTGCACCTTCTGCAATTTGTGATCTTGTTTTAGCTTTTGATTCTGGATTCTGACCTCAAAAGCATAATAAAAAATAAATAGATCGATTCTAGAATCCGATTCTCACAATCCAGCCCACCTATATACACTAGAATCTACAATTTACTTCCTATGTGCTTTTGGATTCCAGTTTTTGGAGAATCAGCTTCTCTACAACCACAATCCAGAATTAGTTTTTAGAGAATCCAAAGCTAAAACAAACAGGCCCTCAATTTCGATCTACCCTTAGCCTAACCCCGAAAGCCGAACAAACGAAAGCTAAGGACACCACAGGCCTCGCTTCCGCCGGTGCGTATGGCTCCCGCAACCACATCATCGACGCACCGCAGATGTAAGATAAATCCACTATCCTGGGTGGCATTGGGGGTCTAGACGCGGCCGTGTCCCTTTACCTCCACGCTCCTCCCTCCCGGTACCCCGCCTCCTCCTCAACGCTTTCGAGGTTGCTAGCGATGGCCGTATCTGGCTCCCCGTCCCTATCTCCCTACTGTAACACCTTAAAAATTTGAAAATTATTTAATAAAGTATTTATTCGGATTTTATGAAATGTTATGCATTTTCATCATTTAATTAATGATTTTTGCTATTTTAATATTTAAATAAATAATTTATTTGCGAAAAAGAAAACCAAAATCTTGCTGGAAATATTTTTACTAAGTTCAAAATGTTATAAAGTATTTTTTTAGAATTTTTATAGAATCTTTTAACTCCATTTGATACTTTCTATAAAACAAAATATATTTCTGAAATTATTTAAAATGGAAAACGAATTTAAATCCTTAATATCTATTCCGTGCCGAAATCATTATCCTCAGCCCATATTCATTTTCGCCAGGCCTGGCCCTTCGGCCCTTCTCTTTCTAGACTACCGGCCCTTCCGGCCTTCACTTTCCCCCTTAGCCTGCTAGCCCAAGTCGGCCCACCTTTCCCTCTCCTTCCCCTGTTCTTCTTCCTCCCAGCCGCACGCACGAAACGGAGAGCCGAACCGCCATTGCCGAACTCGTGACCTCCAAATCTGTCACTGTGTTGGCATCAAAAACTTGATGTAGGGTTTCGGCAAAGACACCGCAGCGAACACCTAGTTGAGGCGTGCGGTCGATTTGACTCAGAATCGACAAGGTAAAAATATAAAATTCACTCAAAGCCGATCGTAATGATCAATCGGCTTAGACTCAATCAGCTTGAAGCCGATTAAGATCAAAGTAACAGGGTAAGTCTAATTAGCCGATAGTGAAGATCAATCGGCTTAGATTCAATCAGCTCAAAGCTGATTAAATCGAGATAAAAAAAGGGTAAATCTAACTAGCCGATTAAGGCTAATCGAGAGATAAAGCGGATCGATTACGAAGAAGGCGATGCGCAACAAGATCAGAATCAAACCTGGGGCGTAACTGAGGATGATCAACAATCGGCGATGCGCAACTTTATTGATCGAAACTGAGTTACAAGAATCTAAATTACAGAAACTACCCCAAGTCGACAGAAAAGTAGATGAAAAGTAGACGCGAATTGGTTGATCGGCTCTGGGCAGCTTTTCTTATCACCTCTAGACCTCTTTTATACCCATTGGCCGATAGAGTCCTGGTACAACACGTTAGGAGTAGAATCCGTTTCGGCCTCTTTTTTGATGATGCTTTCCTTAACAACATGTTCCGTCTCCAAAAATCTTCAATTTGTATCCTGGTCGTATCTTGTTGATCTTGGACAGCCGATTCTGACCCTATCTGCCAAATTTTAGTGCAAACATATGCCCCCCATTTTTGGGAGATAACATGTTATATTTCAAAAAATTTCATCATCAGCTTAAACATATATTTTCTTATCATAGCCAAAAAATTTAACTGCATCGAGTTAATTTGGCTTTCAGGTCGGTAATCGGCCAACTCGTATATTCGTATTTAAGTTTTGGCCAATCAAGATCTAACCAGTACCTCGGACAAACCGATGCACACTACACGATCCCATGTTGATCCCTTACCAAATCGGCTATCTCGAACTGACGGGTGGTATGATTTTCCAGACTAGATCGGCTTCGTCGAACAAAAATCATCGGCTGAATCCGGTTTTTTCTTCCTCCACTCTTTTCTCGCAATCTTAATCGGATGAAGCTCATTAAAAGTTTTATCCCTTCGTTTTTCTTGTTCAGCTTCCCTCATCTCTTGGATCCTTAGCCGCTCAAGCCTTCTTCTTTGTGATCGGCTTAAACCTGGAGGACACCATCTCAGCTTTGGTTCGATCGACTTACATATTTTTTCTACCAGATCCATACCAGCCGCAGTGCTAGACCCATCATCTTGGTCTTGTTTTCGACTTATGGTCGGCTTAGAAATTCTATCTTTAGCCGAGCATCGCTGCCTATCACCTTGACATGGGTAATACTGCATCGGACATGTGTTTGGTGATGGCAAAGCTAATCCCCTCTCCCAGCAAAATTGTCAAAAAGGGCACTGCTGGTGAGCTCTTTTAGGGCCGCTTGTCCAATATTCATTAACCGGCCGATGTGGAGGACTCCATCGTGGTCTTTCATTCCTCCTTTCATATTTTGCTAGTAGTTGGGAAAAAGTCGGCTTCGACTTCTATATCAGCTTACGTAGTGGCAATGCTCTGTCAGCCTGATAACCCTTTGGTGTGATTGTTTTAAAAAAAATTCCTTCACGCTCGATGTCGGCGTTTCGAACAGCAGCAAGTAAATTTGTAAGTCGAAAGGGGCCGCGCGTTCCCTCTCCCTGAATGGTTAGACTCGAAAGCCCAAGATATATACTGGTTCGGGCCGAATGTCCCTACTCCAGCTCGTGTGGTAGTGTTGTATTGCCTTGGATGCAGTCGTCTGCACCACGCTTACAAGGGAGGGCTGAGGACTTGAACACGAGAGCGTTCACTGCCCGCTCGTAAAGACTTAGCGAGAGGAGGATCTATCTCTGTTCGTGTGTGCGTATCCTCGTGTACGTATATCTATTTCTATATATATCTCTCTCCCGGAGGACCCTGCCCCCCTTTATATAGGCGGGAGGGGCAGGTTACATCGAGAATTGGGAGAAGGAAGGAAGAAGAAACCTAGACTAGGTGTCCTAGTCCTTCGTCTTGGCGATTGGTCGTCGTCCGGCCTCGTCCACACCGGGTTTGGTAGGCTTGCTGAGCAGAGCAGTTCGTCGTTTCCTTGGGAAGCAGCGCACCTGCCCTCTGGGAACCTGTCAGGTGCTGATGTTGCGAAGCGTAGCCCTGGCGCTGCCTCGGGAGAGAGCGCGTCCCCATACTTCGTGTGACTGGGCGATGGGACTGGAGTTTTGACTTGGGAGACCCTTGTACTGCCTTGGGAAGGGGCCACCTGCCCCGCACGGTCACTTCGAACGATCCTGTCCGTGGGGCACGTGGCCAATAGTCGGCGGAGGCCCGACACATGGCCCTTGGTTGCCTTAGTTTGGTCGGGGCTCAGGAGTGCCCGACCTGTGACGAGGGTCGGCGTCCCACTTGGTCGGGATTGCTCGCCCCGCTCTGGTCGGGGACGAGCGTCTTTTTGTGGCCTCGCGGGTCCCTTGGTCGGAGCTGGGCTTGACGCGGCCTGTTTGCCATTCCGGGCCGTTG
Organism: Otatea glauca; assembly: GCA_036346275.1. Classification (NCBI taxonomy): domain Eukaryota; kingdom Viridiplantae; phylum Streptophyta; class Magnoliopsida; order Poales; family Poaceae; genus Otatea; species Otatea glauca. The sequence goes on along the minus strand of CM070730.1, from coordinate 11,607,677 downwards.
GGGTATCCCTGGTATGAGTATTCGTCAGTAGCCCCCGAACCGCCGAGCGAGTTAAATCGGATCTGATCGGTGAGCCTGGTTGGTGAGAATCTTGGTTGTATGCGGCGACCGGGCCTGGTCGGGTGACCCAACCGGCCTGGTCGGCTAGTCTCAGCCTGGTGTGCTCTAGCGCATCCGGCGGCTGCCTTAGAGTCGTCGAAGGCATTCGAACGGCCGGAAGCTTTTAATTGCTTCGTTGCACGCGCCCCGTATGGCTTGGTGCGTCGTGACCATTCGTCTTCTCTGCCGCTTCGGAACCCGGCGAAGGGCGCTTCGTTTTCCTGCGCTTGACATTTATGTGGAGTCGCTTGATCTTCCTTCCTCCGGGTATATAAGGGCACCACCGCTTGCTTGGATAGTTACCCCCAGCCTAGAATCCTATTCGATCCTCCAATGGCTTCGACGCCTCCGCTGGTCTTTGGCTTTGGTGATGATGACGAGATGGAAGAGGAGGATCCTTTGGTTGAGCTCTGGGCGGAGCATGGCCAGGCGATGGCTGAACTCTCGGAGGAGGAGGAGGTCGTGGCCCACGACGTTGCTGCGATCGATGCGCTGCTCGAGGTTGCTCCGAGGCTTTTCGAGGTGAGGAGCGTCCTCTTAGAGGCAATGGCGCGCGCGCGGGTAGCCGTCAGTGCGGAGGCACTGACACAATCACAAATTCGTGATATAATACTTGGTGCTGAAATAGCTCCTCGTATTTCACGTAGCGTTGTGTAGTGTTTGAGCCTGTCGGTCACCTCATGTAGCATTGTAAAGCTTGAGCCTGTAGGCAAATAATAAAATTCTCCTTTCCTTTGTGATTGTTTGTGTCTTCGTGATGAGCTTGTCTTGGGCGTTTTTTCCCAACTAACCCGGCCCTCGAGGGTTGGTTGTCGGTGGAAGATCGTTCTTCTCGTGCGCGGGCAGTCGGACGCCTTTCTCGTATTCACAAATGTTTGTCGGGAGGCTCCGGGTACTCGTTTTAACGTCGTAGCTAGACGCGGCCTTGGTCGGCTGGGACGACCAGATGCCTCTCGGGAGGTTCTGGGGTCCTAGTGTTCATTTAACATCGTAGCTAGATACGGCCTCGGTCGGCTGGGACGACCAGATGCCTCTCGGGAGGTTCTGGTGCCCAAGAGCTTGTTTAACGTCGTAGCTAGATGGTGCCTTGGTCGGCTGGGACGACCAGATGCCTCGGGAGGTTCTGGTGTCCAAGTGCTCGTTTAACATTGTAGCTAGACGGTGCCTTGGTCTGCCGGGACGACCAGATGCCCCTCGGGAGGTTCTGGTGCCCAAGTGCTCGTTTAACGTCGTAACTAGACGCGGCCTCGGTCGGCTGGGACGACCAGATGCCTCTCGAGAGGTTCTGGTGTCCAAGTGCTCGTTTAACATCGTAGGTAGACGGTGCCTGGGTCGGCTGGGATGACCAGATGCCCCTCGGGAGGTTCTGGTGTCCAAGTGCACGTTTAACGTCGTAGCTAGATGGTGCCTTGGTCGGCTGGGACGACCAGATGCCCCTCGGGAGGTTCTGGTGCCCAAGTGCTAGTTTAAAGTCGTAGCTAGATGCATGGCATCCATCCAGAGTCCTCGTTCGGCGAGGGTAGCTGAGAGAGGAGTGACTGCTGTCTATCCCACGTGTACGCCCCGTCCGCAGGTGTGGGACCTGGAGGGGGTGAGCGACGCGCGTTTACCCGCAGTGGTTTGAACGCCGTGCTCGTGGAGCTAATGACGGGAGATCCGAGTGGGTCCTGGGAGGTCCCTCCTAAGGGGGACCCTTCCGAGCGGACGGTCCCAGAGTAGGGTGTCCTGGCCCGCTGTGGGGCAACCCATAAAAAACCTTTCTTTACTCGATCTCGTATCGAACTCTGGGTCGTCCGCCGACCCAGAGCATAGCTGGCTGTCACCCATTGATGAGCTCCGCGTGAGAGTGTGAAGTATGGTCTCGGACACGAGTTAGGACGATTGGGCGTCGGCCCATTTAACCGAGGCCCACCTGGGCTCGCCCATACTCGCCCCTCGCTCAAATTTCGCTGGGGCGGCCTTATGCCCACTTGGTGGGACTGGCCTTCAGAACCCACAGCTTTGGGCTGGGCCCCTGGCGTGAGCTGTCGAGCTCTTTCGCCGTTTTGGGGCGCAGCGGCCAATGGCGTCTCGCACACGCTGCCGGGCTACCGTCCCGCCTAAAAGCGGAGGCGAGGGTCTCGGGACGTGCGGCCCAAAGCGGTGTCTTTACGGTTCCTGCGTCTGTCGGGCATAGATGCAGAGAGGAATTAGGAAGCTGGCGTTACAGTGCCCGACGCGTGAGACGAGGACGCTGATTCATTGGTGGGCGCCTGCTTGGTTAGGCGCCCGCTCGGCTTCGTAAATAGGGTGCGGGACGTTCGTGCAAGCCTCTCGCTTTGCTTTCTTAACTTTCGCGCTTGCTCGAGACAAGAAAAGAGACAAGAAGAGCCGAGAGAGAGAACCTCCAACCTCCCCTTTTCTCACCTTTTCGCGTTTCTTGAAAATGTCGTGGCGGCGTGCTCCATCCGGACTAACCGCGCTCATTTGGTGAAGAAGGGTTCCTACCCGCAGTAGGGATGAAAACGGAACGAAGCGGTCGGTAAATGGTCGCTCCATTTCCGTTTCACATCTTTTACGAGAACGGAAGCGAATCGGAAACCGGAAACGGAATCGAAAACGAATAATGATCAAACGGATGCGGGCGGAACTGAGCGGACATTTAAGCGAAAGTGGAAAATTCCACAAGAACGTAATACATGATCAAGTATACATGACCACAAAAACAATGTAACTCATTCCATCACAAAGGTGGATACAAGAACAATGTTATGTTCACCGGTATCACTAGAAAGTTTTTCTCAAGTTTGTCGATTGAAGGCTCGCTACTTGTACCCCAGATCAAACCATCATATCCTCCTAAATATCATTATCATCGACATCCTCTTGCTCCTCCAACTATAAAGATGTAATGCCCTAAAATTTGCATATTATTGTTCAATGTTCATTTATAATTTTCTGAGATTTATCCTGGAGTTTTTTGGAGTTTATAAATACCATTTTACTATTTTCAGATTTATATAATTAATTTATTAATGAAAAATAAAGCCAAAAATATGCTAGAAATATTTTTTCTAGGTTCAAAATGTTCCAAAGTATTTTTGAGAATTTTTTTGGAATTTTTGAACTCTATTTGATATTTTCTATAAAACCATTTGTATTTCAAATTATTTTAATTCGAAAATAAATGTAAATTCTCTATTCTCCTTTTGGGCCAAATGGGCCAAGTTTAAACAAATTTCGGTTTCACTTATACGGAATTTCCGATTCCGCTTCCGTTCGGCGTAAATGGCTCTCCGTTTCGTTTCGTTTCCGACAAAAATTTCCGTTCCGCTTCGCACCGACATTTTCCGTTTCCGTTTCCAAAAAAAGGCTTCCGTTTCCGTTTTTCTCTGGAACGGTCGGAAATTCCGTTTCCATTTTCACCCCTACCCGCAGGCCATCTCGTGCTGGACGGCGTCGTCAGGGGCCGTTGACCCCGCGCCGGGGGACGGCGTGGTCGTCGTGCCCGCCTCGTTTTACGAGCGCGGGTTCGGGCTCCCGCTGCACCCGTTCATGCACGGGCTCCTACACCACTGCAAGGCGGAGATACACCAGCTTAACCCTAACGGGGTCCTCCACATCGCCGTCTTCATCACGCTTTGTGAGGCCTTTCTAGGGATTGAGCCCCATTGGGCGTTGTGGAGGCACTTCTTCCAGCCCCGGCTGAGGAAGGACAAGCCCTCGGACGCACCAGCGCCTATTGGGGGTGTGGCTCTCCAGCTGCGCTCGGGGCGCGCAACGGATTATATCGACGTAAAGCTGTCGTCGTCCAACCGGGGGTGGCACTCCGAGTGGCTCTATGTCAAGAACTTGGGGAACAGCGCCCCGGTCTTCACCAACCGACTCCCCAAGGCGAGGTCCGAGTGGGAATGGGGTGCCGACCGGAAGGGAAGGAGGCGGGTGGAGGTGATAATCGACCAGATCAAGGCTCAGAAGAAGCGGGGTCTGACTGGCGATGTCGTTGTGCGCGCATTCATGAAGATGCACGTGCAACCGCTTATGGATCGATCGCTCCCCATGTTTTGGTTCGAGGGGCCATCCGACCCGGTGAGGATGGTAGAGCAAGAACTCCCTCCGTCAGAGGTCGAGGCGCGGGTGTCCGCCGTTATGGGCGAAGATGCAACTGAGGCGGTGGGCGGCCACCCTGAGCCGTTTTCGGCCCGACCAAACAATTGTCTTTCTCCTGACTCCTTCCAGTTGAGAGGAGTTCTGCACTTTCTCCCATATAATGCTTCGAAAGGCGACATCTGCAAACTGGCTTGATAACTATTGTTATACTGGCTTCGGCATAGGGCAAACACTTGTCCCACTTGGCACCATAAGTTAAGGCACAAGCCCTTAACATATCTTCAAGAATCTGATTCACATGCTCAGTCTGTCCATCGGTTTGAGGGTGATAGGCAGTACTGAATCTGAGATGAGTTCCCATGGCTTCATGCAGACTCTGCCATAAACGAGAGGTAAATTGGCTTCCTCTATCAGACACTATCTTCTTAGGCACTCCGTGAAGACCCAGCGATCCTTGACATATATAATTCTGCTAATTTATCTCCTGCATAGGTAGTCTTAACTGGGATGAAGTGAGCTACCTTAGTCAATCGATCCACTATTACCCAGATCGAGTCATAACCTGCTTGGGTCTTAGGAAATCCGGTAATGAAATCCATACCGATTTCTTCCCACTTCCACTCTGGAATCTTCAATGGCTGCAGCAATCCTGCTGGCCTCTGATGCTCTGCCTTGACCTTCTGGCAGACATCACAAAGTGCAACATATTCTGCAATCTCACGCTTCATGCTAGGCCACCAATACCTTTCCTTGAGGTCTTGATACATCTTGGTACTTCCAGGATGAATGGAGTATAAAGTCTCATGCGCTTCCTTGAGAATCAACTCCTTAAGCTCTTTCGATCCGCACGCAAATCGCTTCTCATACCGGATAGTACCTTGTTCATCTTGGTGAATCCTTGGGCTTTTCCTTTCTTCATATTGCTCTTAATCTCCTTGATGTCGGCATCATCTACGTGCTTCTCGAATCTGATCTTCCAACGTAGGGCGTACTTCCAAAGTAGCTAAATACCCTTCTTGAACCAATTCCAAACTAAGCTTCTCAAATTCCTTATAGAGGGCTGGCTGACTTTCCCTAATCATCAAAGTTTTGCAGTAACTTTTTCTACTTAAAGCATCGGCTACGACATTGGCCTTGCCTGGATGATAATGAATCCCAATGTCATAGTCCTTAATCAATTCCAACCATCTTCTTTGTCTCATATTGAGGTCACTTGGGTAAAGATATACTTTAAACTCTTATGATCCAGTATAAACCTCACAACGATTACCAATGAGATAGTGACGCCAAATCTTTAAAGCATGCACTACGGCTGCTAATTCCAAATCATCGGTAGGATAGTTAACTTCATGTGGCCTCGGTTGTCATGAAGCATACGCTACAACCTTCTTATCTTGCATTAGCACACAACCGAGTCCTTGTCGGGATGCATCACAGAATATCTCAAAATCCTTCCTATTATCCTGGCGGGATAAGCCTTTGCGCTTGTCAAACACTTCTTTAGCTCTTGAAAACTTTGCTCACACTCGGTGTCCAAACAAATTTCTTCTCCTTCTTTAAGAGTTGAGTGAGCGGTCTAGCTTTTCTAGAAAACCCTTCTATGAAACGGCGATAATATCCCGCCATTCCAAGAAAACTTCGGATTTGGGGTACTGTCTTAGGTGACTCCCAACTTAGCACATCTCGTACCTTTCCAGGGTCAACAGCGACTCCTTCTCCTGATATGACATGTCCTAGGAAAGCAACTTCTTTCATCCGAACTCGCATTCTTGAACTTCGCATAAAGCTGATTCTCTCTTAGCTTCGTTAAAATTTGGCGCAAGTGATCCTCATGTTCTTCCTCACTTTTGGAGTAGATCAGAATATCGTCAATGAAAACAACCACAAACTTACCCAAATACTCCATGAATACCTTATTCATCAAGGTCATGAAATAGGCAGGGGCATTGGTCAATCCAAAAGACATCACGGTATACTCATACTGTCCATACCGAGTAACAAAAGCTGTTTTGGGTATATCCTCCGACGAATCTTCAAGCTGGTGGTAACTGATCTCGAGATCAATCTTGAGAACACTCCGGCTCCTTGAAGTTGGTCAAATAAATCATCGATCCTTGGCGGGTACTTATTCTTGATGGTGACCTCATTGAGTGGCGGTAATCTACACACATTCTCTCGAGTTCCATCTTTCTTTTCAACTAGAAGAACCGACGCTCCCCATGGCGAAGAACTTGGTCGAACAAAACCTTGATCTTGCGGCTCTTTAATCTGTCTCTTTACTTCGGCTAACTCATTAGCAGGCATCCTATAAGGTCTCTTGGAAATGGGTGGCGTTCCAGGAACTAGTTCTATCAAGAACTCTATATCTCGATCCGGTGGCATCCCAGGCAACTCATCCGGAAACACATCAGGAAATTCGCTGGCGACTGGCACATCTTCAAACTTATTCCTTTGGCACGCAAACTCTAATCCTTTGACCGATCTGAATCGGCTTGAACTTTTAACTTGGTTCCATCTCGACTGGTTAGGGTGATCTCTCTATTCCCACAATCCAAAACTGCTTGGTTCTTGGAAAGCCAATCCATTCCTAGGATCACATCTAGGGACTTGGTGTCTAGGACAATAAGGTTGGCTAGAAATTCTACCCCTCCAATTAATATCTTAACCGGGCACCTTGGTTCGTACTCAAATCGTAACCGTGAGATTGCACTAATAAAAGCGATCTTAAGAGGCATTGTCTTTAATTGATGCTTTGCAGCAAAACTTGAGAAACAAGCGAATCGTAGCTCGTAATCAAACAAAACCATGGCGGATCTTTGAGTTGACTAGGAGCTTACCTAGTATGACGTCAGTGCGGTGGGCATCCTCGGTGGTGGCGTGATTCACACGGCCTCTTCCGGCAGGCGGCGGAGTTCTGGTGGCTTGATTAGGAGTCTGGGGCACTCCACGTCCTGCTCCTGGGGCTGGGGTCTTGGCTGGTGTAGATCCCAAATTGAAACGGATGGCGTCACGGCTTGCTTCCGGGCAATTATTGGCATAGTGACCGAGTTCATGACGGTTGAAACAGTGACTCCTGCGGATGGATTCTTGTTCCTCCGAGGTGGATTCTTTGTTGGTGCTTTGAGGTTGCGATTGCACGAGGAGATGGGCGAGTCTTGGTGCGAGGGTCCTCATTGCATTCGGAGGAGTGAAGCGAGTAGGCTGTTGAGCATTGGTTCTGACTCTCTGTTGGTGACTCTGATGGGCTCCATGCTGCATCATCTTTCTCTTACCGGATTCTTCCAATTCTCGACGAGATTCCTCAATAAGCATAGCTTTATCTACCAGATGTTGGAAATCTGCATAGTCATTGCCAATGACTTGCACCTTTAGTCCTGGATTGAGTCCACGCTTGAACTTCATCTGGCGAGCATCATCTGTAGCTACATCCTCTGGAGCGTAGCGAGCGAGTTGAGTGAACTTGTTGAGATATTCACTCACTGACATTCCTTCCTGCTTAAGTTCTCGGAATTCATTCTTCTTCATTTCAACTTTGCCATCAGGGATATGAGAGTGGCGGAAAGCAGTGGAAAACTCTGCCCAAGTGATAGTCTGAGGGTCATCATGGGCAAGACCTTTGTAGTTCTCCCACCATTCGGCGACGGTGCCCTCCGGTGATGGCGGCATAGAGAACCTTCTCACGATTGGTGCACTGGGCAATTTCAAGCTTCTTCTCAATGGAGCGGATCCAATCATCGGCGTCCAATGGTTCTGAAGAGTTGGAGAAAGTTGGCGGACGAGTCCTCATAAATTCCGCTAACTTGGACTGGAGACGAGCTTGAGGAGGTGCAGCAGCAGCTTGGTTCTCTTCGGTTCAACAGTTAGCTAGGCAAGCTGCGATCGGTTCTCACGATTCATCATGTTGTTCAAGTTTTGCATCATGGTATTCATTAACTGAGTCTGAGCGGCCAGAAAATATCCCATATTCTGATCGGTCACTGCTGGTGGTGGCGGTGCATTGGGGTTGGAGTTGGTGTTGGCACTGCATCGCATCGGCATCGCTGGTCGAATCGCGACAGGCTCGAGCAGTGTCAACCATCGAGGTGAAGCACAAGGGTTGATAGGTAAGAGGAAGCGATGACGAGTGGTAAGATCATCTAGGGGAGAAGGTAATACCCGAGGACAAAAGGATACAATCGAAAGGCTTCAAATTAAAGGGCAAATAAAGCTTTTTAATTAAAGGTATGGTTGTAACACCGTGCTTGGGGCAAGTGTACAACATACCATACACTCAAGCAAAGAAAATCTTAGTATCTGCGGACTAAACGTAACTAAAGCGAAAGGGAAAGACATGCTCAAACACCCTGAGCACAAAACCCTATCTTATATGGCAGTCTTCTCGGATATATCTTTGATGGCTTGATTCATCGTCTCCCTTGATTTGATTCCTTGCAAAAGGCTCGAGGTTTTGAGAGGTTTCATAAGATAAATTCAATTTAAATTTTGAAACCATGTTTCAGCAAAGGAAAGGAATAAGAACCTAAGAATAAGACGAGGGGAGACGAGAACTATTAAGTACCAATTTTGTTGGTTTGATTTAGAAAATAATTTTGAAGACCATGCTAACTAGGATAGCGACCTACAGTCGATATGGCTCTGATACCATCTCTGTCGGGACCGGATTTGCAAACGAAACCCTCTGTATATCTTGCACTAGTCCAGGATCACGCTAGTGCACACAAGTGGAAACATAGATGAAATACCATTCCATACAACGAATTAACTAAGAAGAAGCAATTTATTATTAAATAAAGAAAACGACCTTATGGTCAATGTTTACACCATTACGCCTTAAGGGATTAAGAAACAATTACTATTGCAGCGGAAAAGATAACTTGAACCATTCGACATGCCACAGGCAATCGTCTGGGAACGCCTTCCTAATCCACGTAGTCTTCATAGAATTCCTCCTCATGATATTCATTATCTCCTTGAAAGAATCGATCAACAAGGGCATAAAGCCGTGAGTACAAAGGTACTCAGGAAGCCGTAGGGAAATGATGCAATATATTTATGCACGGCTTGACAAGGATGGCTATATAGTTCTTTTGCAGAAAGCAATAACTTGAATTGAAATACAATAAATAGATTGAAAGCATATTTATGAAAAGATAAATAAATAATGGTAGATCAAAGATAGACAACAAAACAACGGTGAACTCCCGTTCACATCCCAACAATTCCACATTCCACATTTTATGAAACACTCTATACCCGTGTGAAATTCCGGGCTATGTCCATGACCATGACGCGCTATTCGAATAGTTTTACACTCTGCAGAGGTTGTACAACTTTACCCACAAGACATGATCATCTCTTTGTGCAATCGATCTTAACACACTTCCTTGGTGTGTCGCGGAGATATCATGACAAAGCCTTTACAATGCCTTGTCTAAACTGTCACGCTTCGCTAAGGTTTCGCCCTTTAGGGCCCCCTCTTGCGCTTTGCGAATCTACCCGTCCATCCCAGAACCCACACCACCAACTGGCGTTACTCAAGGCTAGACATTGCAAATTAATCACTAAATCTGTCCCATTCGGACATGTGGTAGTGCGGTTAGGCCAGTTCAATGGCGCACAAGATTAAGTCCTTAAATTGTCTCGGGCAAGACATCCACATCCCAATGTGCTAGAAAGCACCCCTTTACTTCACGATCACTTGCGAGGAAAACAATTCGTTCAACCAAGACCAATGGCAAACCCCCGCCATGGTACCACAGGTTTTACAACAGTGGCTACCGGCCACGATTCAATATCTCATTAAGTCAAGATTAACATTATTCAACATGTGACATGAATCCCAACTTATACGTAAGCATGTCTAAGCAAAGCTACGATAACCCAATGTTGGTATAATGATTATGTCCAACTAGTAATGTCCCAACCTAGGTTTAACAATGGATACATGGCATACAACTAATCAAGGTGGCATAATGTCAACTAGGTATACATCTACTCCCATTAAATAAGCATTGATACACAAAATAGCATGCAATTGTAATAAAGTAAATTACATTTGCAAACATAGGATCAATATGATCAAAGGATTACGACTTGCCTTGCGATCTAGTCTTTGAATCTTGGTCTTGAAGTCTTCGTTTGCTCCCTCGGAATTAGCGTCTACAGGAAAAGAAAGCAACGAAACCAAATAAATACAAAACAGAGACTCAAACAAGCTCCAAAACTGAAAATAAATGGTTCGGAAGATAGATCTTGATTTTAGAAAAACTTAGAAACTTGAATCGCCTCACTCGGAGTTCGTATGGCGAACGGGCCTCGAAAGATTAAATTCGGAAAAATACAGAAAATCGGAAAATCGAATTTTTGGATTTATTTTTGTCTTGAAAGCGATTTATTGCGCAACGGCGACGTCGGCCGGCTCACGGTGGGTGGGTCCACGGTGCTGCGAGTTCACCGTGCACCGGCGCAGACGGCCGACGCGGTAGCCGTGTAAGTGGTCGACGCGGGCCGACTCGGCGCGACACGCAGCTCGGACGTGGTGGCGACGTAGGCGAGCCACGCGTCGCGCATCCAAACAACTTCGCCCGTCGGACGGCCAGAAGCGATCTTTGCGGCGGGTGGTGGCGCGATCATGGCGTCCGTAGAAGATCGGACGGCGGGCGCGATCGCTGGAAGTCGGCGGCGAGGCGGGCGGTGCTATTTCACCGAGTCAAGGAAGGCGACAAGGAACTTCGGCGGAAGCGACCGTCAGCGCACAACCTAGGGGTTCTTGAAGAGCTCGGCGTGATGAATCCAAAGGGACAAGCGGCGCCGTGAGCTTCACCGTAGCGACCAACGGCGGCGAGGAAGCCTTCGGGAGCAGCGGCAAACTCCGGTGAGGAAGATCTCGGCGACCATAGCGTCTTGGGTGACGAGAGGAGGCGGCAAAGTCGCGGGATGAAGCGGGATCCTCGGAAATTTGGTTCGACGGCGGCTTTAAATAGCTCGAAGGCGTCGCAAGACGAACTCAAACAGCGCCGACACGAACTTCGGCTAGGGTTTGGCGGCGGCGCCTAACGCGGTGACGCGGAGCGATCCGGACCGGACACGTGGCGCGATCGATCGAGCAATGACCTTGGCTTGGTAGCAAAGTGGTTGTCTTGTGAGGCCAGTAGAGTAGTGGTAAAGGCGGAGGAAGCGAGCGAAGCGGGCCGGGAAAATGGGTTGGGCCACAGAGGTTTCGGCCCGAAGGGCTTTTTAGAAATTAAAAACATTTTCCGATTTAAGAAAAATCCAGAAATTCAAATAAAATCAAATGAATTCAAATAAATAGCAAATAAATTCAGAAAAATCCCCAAAAATACAGAAAAAATCCTTGGAGCACAAGGAACCCAACTAAAACTGAAATTCCTGATTTTGATGAATATTTTAGTCAAATTAAATCCTTTCATTTATGGAAAATTCAAATTAAGCTAGAGTTAATTCAAGAAAATGCAAATGGTTTATTTTTGAATTCAAACATTCCAAAACTTCAAATTTTGGGATGTTACACCTGGTAATCCGAATGTAGCCTTTTCCTCCTTTTTCTTTGTTGCTTCCCACTCAGCTTTCGGCGATGCGCCTGACTAAAGTCTCCGCGTTCCCCAGGGGCTTGCCGGGATGGTCTCCTAGGCGTTGTTGCCGGGGGAGAAGGAGCTTAGGGCGGAGGCCCGCGCGAAGTCCGCGCAGATCGAGGCTGCGCGCAAGAAGCGTAAGGAGGAGAAGAGGAGAAAAATGGAGAAGGAGCGTGCGGCGAGAGCCACGCGCGGCGAAGACGTGTCCGAGACCACTGCTGCGGGGTCGACTTCCACCGACAGCAGTGGAGGCCGGGACGAGCACCCGTATCGCGGGTACTTGTCCAACTCGCCGACCGGTGGCGGCGCGCGAGAGACCGGCGAAGCGCAGCAGTCTTTGTTGTCGCCTTGCCCCGTGCGGAGATGTCCCCGGTGGAATCATCCGCGGGGAAGCGGAGGGCGGTCGCCCCGCGAAGGGGCCGACGAAAAGCGCGGATCGCCGCCAGCGTCCGTCGCGCGATAAGTGCTCCCTCCTTTCTTTGGGCCTTGCGGCTAGGGGTGAAAACGGAAATGGAATTTCCGACCGTTCCGGAGAAAAAGCAGCGAAACCTTTTTGAAGCAACGGAAAATATCGATGCGGAAGCTAAGCGGAAATTTTTGTGGAAGCGAAGCGGAGAGCCATTTTCGTCGGAAACGGAATCGGAAATTCCATATAAGCAAAACCGGAAATTCCGTCGAAAACTTGGCCCATTTGGCCCAAAAAGGAGAAGGGAGAATTTACATTTATTTTCGTATTAAAATAATTTCATAAATACAAATGGCTTTATAGAAAAGACCAAATAGAGTTCAAAAACTTCAAAAAAAATCTTAAAAATACTTTGAAACATTTTGAACCTAGGAAAATTATTTCTAGCATATTTTTGGCTTCATTTTTTATGAATAAATTAATTATATAAATCTGAAAAATAGTAAAATAGCGTTTATAAACTCCAGAAAATCCAGGATAAATCTCAGAAAATCATAAATGAACATTGAACAATAATATGCAAATTTTAGGGCATTACATTTTTATAGTTGGAGGAGCAAGAGGATGTCGATGATAATGATATGGAGAAGGATATGATGGTTTGATCTAGGGGACAAATAGCGAGCCTTCAACTGACAAACTCGAGAAAAAACTTTCTAGTGATACCGGTGAACATAACATTGTTCTTGTATCCACCTTTGTGATGGAATGAGTTACATTGTTTTTGTGGTCATATATATTGTGATCATGTATTACGTTCTTGTGGAATTTTTCACTTTCGTTTCCGTATTCACTCTGTTCCGTTCCGCATCCGTTTCGATCATTATTCGTTTTTGTATCCGTTTCCGGGGTTTTCGATTCCGTTTCTGTTATCGGTAAAAGATGTGAAAACAGAAACAGAACAACCATTTACTGACAGTTTCCGTTCCGTTTTCATCCCTACTTGCGGCAGTAGGGTAGTCCAAGCGATCACTGATCGCTTGCGATGCGCAGTGTTTACGCAGGGCGGTCGCGACTACAACCCCGAGCCTAGCGCTGGCGCGATCGACGGAGACCGATGGAGCACGGGTCGAGGAGATGTCGGTCGGTATGGTTGGGGTCGAAGCATCGGTGGCGGCAGCGTCGGAGTTGCCAACGGAGCAGGCGGCGGTCTCCGAGCCGGCAGCCGGGCCGGAGAGCGAAACGGT